>JAKCPI010007088.1:0-11463 GCA_023213315.1 Euborellia annulipes | reverse complement strand
GCTCACAGAATTTTTATCACCTGCCTGTTCACGAGAATCCTGTCTCTTATTAGAGATTAGAAATCCATTTATGAATATAATTTTAGGGGCCAGAGTTTTTCGGCCCCCTATTATTCAATAAGTTTCACTTCGTTATATATCATCTCAATTATAAAATTTTAAATATATATATTTTTTTTTTTTTTTCATTTATTCCATCAAATAAGTGATCCGAACTCACACCTCCTTGGCTTTTGAGATTATCAATATTAACATTTGTCACTATCTGTAAAATCTTGGCCAAGGGGGTGGTGTGGGAAGGTCAAAAGGAAAAATATTATTTCAGAAGTCGAGGTATTTTTTTGTTATAAAATAGAAATAAATTTATCTAAAAGGAAAAATAATTTTTTAACCCTTCTAACTTTACATAATTTCCCCTCTATGTTTATTTTTCTGATTTTTCATTAATGTATTTAAAAAATAAACGCATAAAAAATAATTTCTTATTTTATACTGCTATTATTTATTATATATTTTTTTTTTTCAAACTCTCTCATATCTCTCCATATTTTAAAGTCTAGTAGTAGGCTGTTTTGGTGTTGTACTTTGCATATTTTGTTTAAAGACATTAACATTCCATCAAAATGGCTCGAGAATTTTACATAAACAATTAATCACCAAGGTACAACGCCTAATCCTCTTTAACATTTGGCACAAATCCGGCAAAACTTGAAATCAAATATACCTCTTGATTTATCATTTACAATTTATACATATTTTTTTTTTTTCTGAACTAACTTGGCCTATAAAATTTTATTTTCAGTATTATTTATTATTCTTTACTTTAAAATTTTCCTCTTATAAGGTATTTTATTAAAAAAAAAAAAAAAAACAAGAAATAAAAATAATATTTTAACCGTATACGGAATATCTATTTAGCCGTTAATTATTTACAAAAGGCGGTAACGGCCAGTAACGAGTAATAAATCATATTTTTGGTCAATTATGTTCTCTTTGCGTTAGCCAGACAGTGGAGATAATTTGCTATTTAATCAAGATATTCACGGTGTGAAGTTCCCAAGTCATGCGGCTTTCCTCTTATTCAGCGGACAAATTTCTTGAAGAGCCCCCTTCCCCCCTTCTCTTCACCATTCGTCACAGGGTTGTTGTGTGGTGCAGAGGCAGAGGGTGTTTGTTGTTGTGCTCGAAGCGAAATGACCAGTCAGCATGCAGTCATTAGCGGTCGCAGCCGGGGCTCCCTTTGTCGTACCGCCTGCCGCCGGACGCAACAGATCATCGCTCCGTCGAATTAACGCGCAGAATATTCGAAACGATATTACCATCTCAACACTCGACAATAGAACATCTCTCTCTCTCTCGCTCTCGCACACTCTCACTCTCTCTCTCTACTTGTTCTAAATCTATTTGCTAATTATTATATTACGTATTCAGATTTACTTTTTATGGAATTTTAAAAGTATCTTAATACGTTAATTAGTTAATTTCTCAACAGAAAATAATTAATTAATATAGATAGTAAAACTTTTAAAAGAAATTAGTTATTTTGCTTCACTTTTATAAATAATAAAGTAACGAAATGGAAGGCAGGTGATTGTCAAAAAAAAAGTTAATTTTTTAAAATTTACTGCCTCTTCTGACCTCCATCAAAGCACAGTTATGAGAGAAAATATTCGTTCTTTTTTTTAAGATATTATTTGACGTTTTAAATTTCTTGACTTGGGACGCTTCGTTTGTTTTTGCAGCCTGGAGGATAGGCAACACAAAGGGTTCAATTTTTTTTTTTATTATTCCAAAGTTCCTCTAAGGAAGAGGCTTCAGGAAAATGTTTTACTATAAATTAATGTGGGAATCAAATAGCTATGAAGATATTAATCAAAAAAATTCAATAGTGAGTTGATCATTTGGATTGCCTATCTTCCAATAATCAATTTCAAAAACAAAAAAAATTACATACAATGGCAAAATTCTTAGTATAATTAGGTATAAATAAATATTAAATAATTTTAATATTAATATATTTATTTAATCTAAAATGAAATAATTAGCCGATATCTCTTTTCATTCTTCAAGATGAAATTCTGGATCATTATACCTGTTATAGTTAATTATATTTAGTTAACGTTTAAAGTCTATATGGATAAAGTTTGTAAGCTAGGTGATAAAGCAAGGGCTTTTTTACCTATGATATAAGAGAGCGGAACCCTTGTGACAATGTTCAAGAACTGGGAACCCCCCCCCAACTTCCATGTAACAATTTACTTAAAATTAATGAGTATTATTTTAGTCTTTTTTTTATTTAAGGTCTTTATAGGCTTTTATGACGATTTAGACCCAGTATTGATTGGTAATTTTAGTCGTTTATTTCAAAAACAAAAAAAATTACAATTAGGTATAAATAAATATTAAATAATTTTAATATTAATATATTTATTTAATTATTAATAATAACTTATATTTATAATAAATATTAATATTAAATCGCCTGTTTTTTTTTTTTATTTATTTTTTTTTTTTTTGAGGTCTCTTTGGTATCCTTGTTCCACAGAAACCTGGTTGAGAAACGCTGAACTAAATGATAGAAAACGGGCAATTATTTGTTAATATTAAATGGCCTGGGGATAGATAGTACGTTATTGTATCTTTTAAAATTATATACCTCTGATGGCTAAGGAACAAGAAAGGAAATTTCAAGATTAAACTTGGGTAACTATTGATATATACTAATTTATTTCTATTTATTGTCGGCCTTCTCCCCAATTTATATACTTACTCACAAGTGTGTATTTTTGAGGAATTTTGAATATGACTATCAAATCAACAAGTGTTTAAGTTAAAATGCTGATGATGGTCCACATGAGAAATCAAACTTAGAATTTTTACCTCTCTCACAATTGTCATGTTTTTTATTTTATTTTTTTTTTTATGTTCAAAATGGATGTTATTCTTTGTGTTCAATCAGCTGTATATAATTTTTTTAAACTAGATAATAAAATGATAGTGCATTTTGATTGAGGGTTAAGCCATCAACGATTATAATATTCCAAGAGTTGTCTATCTGTGTGAGTGTGTATGTGTGTGTCGGCGTGTCGTCGTCGTCGTGCTCCGTCGGTCGGTCGGCTAGTCTGCAAGCTAAGCAATGTTGCGCCGTCATCGGACGGATGGACGAACGGACAGGCAAACCGACGAGGCAGAGGATGACGGACATCCCAGGCCGGACTATCAATCACCGGCTGCACTGCTGCTGAATCACTCACAAGGCTTTTCTTATTAACTCCTTTATTCTCGGCCACTGCCGACTCTCCCACCAGCAACCACCACCATCACCACGATCCATCCATCCGTCTCTCATGGATCTCATTTACACGCACACACATACAACTTACCTATTGATTGACATCTCACACCTTAGCAAGAAAGAGGAAAAGAGAGAGGGAGAGAGAGAGTGTAACGGTCACAAGTTCTTCTCTTTTCTTTGACATCATACCATAAGTTGAATTGAACAATTGCGATCTAAATCATTCCATGATGTAGATGATGATGATAATAATGATGATGATAACATTCACTTTAAACAGTCCTTGTCACTCATTCATTCATTCATTTTCACTTCAGTTCATAAACTTCTTAGAAAAATATTAAATTTTACGTTTACTTCTTTTTTTTTTAAATGTGCAAATAATCGAAATTCCCCGCTTGTCACTTTGGTCTGTGTCTGTGTTGGATTCATAAAGATATGTCACAAGATTATTTCAAAAGGACAGTCTCTTCAAAATTAATTGTTGTCCTTTATAATATAATCATTTTTAAGAATTTGAATGTCAACGAAAAAAAAGTAGAGTATTGCTCCCATTTAATAAAATTAAGTACATTTTTAAATAGTCATCTATTGTAGGACTTCTTAAACTTTTTTCATTTTCAACCCCTTGTATGATTGCGAGTTTTTTTTCGCAATTCCAGATAAATATAAAATAAGCACACTCACACACACGCATACACACAGTATTTTCGGCAACTCAGGCCATATAATACTTATCGAAACTCGTATTTTTAATAATATATATTTTTGGAGGTCCAGGCATATTTATTTAAGCTATTTGGTATCCAAATGGCTTAAATAAAATCATCGGACTGCCTGGGACCCGAATCCGCGGCCCTTGATATACAAAGCAAGCACGATACCAACTACACCACGGTCCGAGGACTAAAATAAGGCTATATAAATATTTTGTGCTTCAGGCTTGGTGTAGAGGTGCTGGCATTATATACCAAGGGTCGCGGGTTCGGATCCCAGGCAGTCCAATTTGGATACCAAATGGCTTAAATAAGAATGCCTGAACCCCAAATATATATTCAATAACGATCCCAGTGTAATGGAACCATCTTCAAAACAAGCAACGGGTATTTTGCAAATCGTTTTTTACTTTCTCTTACCCTAAATATTTTTTATCCAATATGATGATCTCGTCATTAACAGAAATTTTATAATCTTTATCTGACCGGAAGTCCTTTATTCAATTTAATATAATAATGAATAAATCATTTTACTTTTATACAAAATTCGAATATCATTTTCTTTTATTATTAATAATTATATCTAACCTTTTATAAGTGATTATAATCTTGAGATAATCGATTGTCTGACGTCATATCCCCGTAAGGCGACATTATTGTAAACATTGTGTCACGTGTCATGTGTCAATTCGTCATCGCCTGATCGATATCCTCACTCAGGTAACACAAGGGGGAGAGAGAGAGAGAGTTAGTAGAGGGGTTGTTGGTGGCTACATGTACCAGCGCATTGTATGTACGCAGTAAGTACATACATACGTACATACATCAACCACACATATGCATATAACAACATGCAACAATATGTTAGTAGAGCATCGAGTCCTCTCGATTTGTCCATGAATAGGCAACACATGTTGAGAGAACTCTGAATAATTAAAGTCGTTATACGAAAGCATTAATTGATTCTATTGTAATACAAAACAATATCCAGGGCTATCTTTATTTTCAAGTCTTTATTTTTGATTTGCTCATGATGATGACCATCATTATGATGATCACGAAATGAAGGGATTAACACTCGGCTACACACCATGACAGACAGAACAATCAATTCATACCCTTCTTTTGTACATTTTTTTATTTGTAATTTTACTCAGTCTTTTACATCTTTGTAACATCTATGAATTGAGCTCGTTATTAGCAGTCACCGAGTTTTAGGGTTCAAACGCATTTGTAGAGATTAGCCTCATCTTATAGGATGAATTTAAAACCCTTCTGTTTATTAATTGTACCAATTTCTCTCAATTATTAAGTTTTTACATTTTCAATATTTCAAAATTTTTTTGCACAGAAGAGAGAAAAAGAGAGATGATTTTTTTTTTTTTTTTTTTTTTTTTCAAAAATTCCACTTGATTTTGATATAAATCAAATTGTGCTGGAAATTGTTTAGGTTCGAGGAACCAACAATATTTCCTTAATTTCCAAGGTTCTTGAGAAAAGATTCCAAAACATTAATTTATTCTCCTGAAGTTAATTTTAAAATTTCTCTTTAATTGAAATTTAATAGCAAAATTTTTTAAAAGTGGAGTATAAAAAAATACAATGATCAAAAGTTTAATAATTATAGCCTATTATTAATAGTAGAGCTAACAAAAAAAAAGCATAGGGCCTATATTATAATAACTTTTCCCAAGTCACGAGGATAGTCTTAACTTGCCACCGAAACATCAAATAAAAAATAATTTTAATTTTTTTTCATTATTTTATTCTGCTATTTTACTTTTCCGTATATCTCTCCAGCTATAGCTTATAATTTTTGTAATATTAAATTTCTACAGGACACCAATTTAATAAAATGCATTTTTTACTTTCTCTACCTCTATATATATATATATTAATATATATAGGCCTACAGAGAAAGTATTGGATTCATGTCAAAAATTCGATGTCGAGATTTTGATGGATTTACTCGTTTTGAGGCCTCCTTAATCCAAAAAAGTGGTTTTCGCGACCTGGTGGTGTGACAAGCACAGCGCACAACTTTCTCTTGCCGAAGGGTAAGAGAAAGTTTTGTGCTGTGCGACCATCACACCAGATTTTTTATTTAACCCTTTGACAATTATCTTTCTATCTACATTAGCATTTGTTCTTTTATTATGATTAATAAAAAGAAGGGTTAATAAGAAAGCAAATGAAAAGTGCACTAGCTCATCCAGATCTAATAATAGGATCTGTTCAATGGACCAATATCACTACTTGCATTTTTTACGTTTGATTGAATCGCACACAAACACACACACACATACTGTGAATTAAGTTAAAACGTTCAAAGCCATTGTCCTGCTGGCAATACAGCTAAGTGGTGCTGCGAGAGTAACTAACACTTACCCCATCCATAGCAACAAAAGTCACTAGAAGTTGTAAACGCAAGCAATTCTTGTATATTGTCGGGCCATTGAGTTTAATTTGGATAAAAAGCAGTCGAAGGAGACGCACACCTGCAAACGTCACATAGGAATACTAACGGTTACGATCGGCAACCGGCATAGGAACCGCTGCATTGAAATGTGCGATTAGTTTACACCCCACCATCTCTTTTGGCTATTTTTCGCTAGAGCAGCTCGAATTGGGAATTTGTGCTTTAGACGTGAATGGGATGAATCACGTGGGGGGGGGGGGTTATTTTAATTATTTTCTACCCTTCTAAGGTCTTCGTGTTTCATTTTCAGGCTACCATGCGCTAATACTGATATTTCTATTCACATGCCGTTCGACTTGAGTCCTATCCGATCGTAGAACAGCTATTTAGCGTGAGCTCTGTAAACGCCTATTTGCATAATTGAAAATCGTACGTGCTTTTGAGCTTATACAGAAAAGAACAGGTATTAGAGAGTTACTTTAGTAGTACAGTTGTGTGAATATATTTAAGTTAAAGTTTGATTGTCGGTCATACCATGAAAGCAATCTCATTTTCAAAAGCTTTGCACTCTATCAGGGTCATCTTCACTAACTAGAAAAAAAGAACTTGAGAGAGAGAATATAATAATAAAATCTTTGTATTTATTTAAAAAAAAAAAAAAAAACGAAATAGGATTGTGTTTCGGCCAGTTGGTTGAAGAAAAGAGGGTTGAAGATTTTTCTTTCTTTTATGGGCCCCTGTGGGTGATCACCGAAATCTTTCCACCACTTTGGAGTATGAAAACGCAATAGACCGCGGCTTCCATCCAATCGAATTAAAAACATTCAGAAATAAATCTGCACGAGGCGATGAAAATGCATTGTAAATGCCTCAAGGGACGCCCGGGAACATTTTCCCTCCCCACCTGTCATTTTGACCCAAAACATTGGCCTACGCCTTTTAATAATTGGATTTTTGTATATTATCTGTCTGGTCTATTAGCCACCCACACATCTTAGACTGGTTTGCCCAATAGCCCCGAGCGTCCAGCTCCATTTTGATGTGTTTCCGGGTGTGTATGAATAGGAAAGAATAGGACCACCCTAACCGTGTAGTAAAGGATCAGTATGCGAGTGGTGTGGCCAGGACGGCCGTCGTTCGTGACGGGTTGTGATGGACGGTCGACGCAAGGTGTTTGTCCTCGACGCATTCCTGGCGCGAGCCGCGAGATTGATTCGAGGCACGTGTCCCTCCCGTAGGCACGGGCCCCACCCGAGGGGGGTTGGTTGACCCTCGATGGCTGCCAGCCAGCAATCTCTTGAAAAATAAAATTAAAAAAAAAAATCATTAGAATATTCTAATCATGTCTTCAGGTCTATAAATATTCATTTTTTAAATAGAAACAAATTGATTAATCAAATTAATTTTATCAATTAAGTCTAGATACTCCTCTAATTCATCTTATTCATAAAGTTATGAATTATTTTCTAAAAATATTTAATACTATATTTTGAATAAATGCCAAATACTAGAGTTTTTTTTTTTTTTTAATTAAAACTCTAGACTTAATCGGAAATAGAGTTGAATGGTATAAGGATTTATAATATTTAATACAATGGAGGATGTGAAAAATAATCTATAATTAGAATGGCCAAATTAAGTGTGTAGGGCTACATAGTAAAAGAGTTCGCCATCAACACATTTTATACATTATTACATTATTATTATAAAATTTGTATCACATAAAGGATTGTTTAGACTGTATTTAGATAACGTAGACTGTTTAGATGTAATGATGAGGATAATTTCATCACATTGGGATCGAAATATTTACAAATAATCGAATAATATATGAACTTTTTCTGGCTTATGAAAATGAGTCCTTATGAAAATTAATGTTCCTTACTGCCATCGATATAAGTATTTTTTTATTTCAAATAAAATTAAAGTTTGAGGCCTAATTGATTAGTGATCGATCATATTATAATAATTCAAAAACTTTATTTTTAATAATAATTTTTGAATAAAAGGCCATTTTTTGTATATTTTAAATTAATTTGTTTTATGGATTTTACGGATGATATAATGGCAAAATGTTTGATCTTGGTCTTTTTACATCTATTATTACTTTTTTTATTTAAACTCGGTAATGTGAAGAAAGGCGTTCTCATAATTTATACTCTCCGAAAAACGCCACTTTGTTAATAAATAAAATATCGGGGAATAAAGAAAAGGATGCCATGTCTTCCTCCCAGACAGCCTGGAATCTTGCATTAATATTGCAGGAATCTTACATTGCAATATTTAACCTTGCAGAATATTGCAGGAACACTACAGCAACATTGTTGCAATATTCCTATGTCCGCCTCTTTGTAACTTGCAGGAATATTGTGGCAATACTGAATGGAATATTGTTGCAATATTACAAAAATATTGCAAGTATTGCAGCAATATTACGGGAATATTCCGGCAATATTGCATGGAATATTGTGGAAATATTGCATGGAATATTGTGGCAATATCGCATGGAATATTGTGGCAATATTGCATGGAATATTGTGGCAATATTGCAGGATAAAAAAAAAACTTGTTCATAGAGGGATTTGAACACGAGTTTTTTGCATTTCCAATATTTCCAATGTCTTGATTCCAATATTCGACTCCTTTGCTGCCTCGGACGTTTTGCTATATGAAATTTCAACACTTTTTAAGCTACTTAATTCGTATGTAGTACTATTAAATTTTTTTAAACAAAAAGTCACTTATAAATTGTAAAAAAATAATAATTTTTAATATTTAAAATTAATTTTTTTTTTTTTAATTTTTTAATTTTTTTTTCTTTTTCGGTATCTAAGGCGATTTAGACCCCATCCCTATTTATTTCAAATTATTTGCAGTCAATTCAAATGAAATAAATTTTTCTCGCTGGGGACCAAGCGCGGTCCTAGCCTTACATTTGGAGGGGGGTCACTGTTTTTTTTTTTTTTTTATAGTATAAATAAATGGGCCTGGACCCCAATAAATATATATTAATCAAATATAAGTATCGTTTAAGTCTTAAATGGCCTAAGTTGCCGAAAAGATTGTGTGAATGGGAGAGTGAGTGGGAAAAAAGTGTGTGTTAAAAAAAAAAATGATTTTTTTTTTTTGGGGGGGGTCACGACCCTCTTGACCCCCCCCTCTGGGACCGCCCTTGCTGGGGACGGAAAGCGAATCCTGGACCCCAGGCTCAAGAAGCTAGTGTCTTCTCTCTGAGCCACGGGTCATCACGGGCATTAATTAATTTTTTTTTTTTTTTTTATTTAAAAAAAAAAACATTCCCACCTTTTTCTCATTCGCACTCACACTCACACACACTTCACACAGTCTTTTCGGCAACTCAGGCGATTTAAGACTTTAGACGATAAGCGTTGTAATTAATGTATATATATTGAGGGTTCAGGCATTTCTATTTAAGCCATCTGGTATCCAAATGGCTTAAATAAAATCATCGGACTGCCTGGGTCCGAACCCGCGACGTTTGGCATATGAGGTAGGCACGCTACCTACTATGCCACACCCGGGGGCATTAATTAATTTAATTAATATGAATATTATAAAGTTGATATGATAATTTTAACCCTATATTCACTATTCAATGTTGCCACTTCAATATTGCTGCAATATTCACTCTGCAATATTGCCGCAATATTCATACTTCAATGTAGTCATTGCAACATTGTGCTGCAATATTGCTTCAATATTCACCCTTCAATGTTGCCACTGTAATATTTCAGGAATATTGCAGCAATATTTACACTTCAATATTGCCACTGCAATATTGTTGAAATATTTATACTTCAATGTTGCCATTGCAACATTGTGCCGCAATATTGCTTCAATCTTCACCCTTCAATGTTGCCACTGTAATATTTCAGGAATATTGCAGCAATATTTTACACTTCAATAAATTGCCACTGCAATATTGCAACAATATTCACACTTCAATATTGCAACAGCAATATTGATGCAATATTGCAACAATATTCACACTTCAATATTGCAACAGCAATATTGATGCAATATTGCTGCAATATTCACTATTCAATGTTGCCACTGCAATATTGTCGCAATATTCACACTTCAATGTTGCCACAGCAATATTGCTGCAATATTTCTGCAATGTCTTCACTTCAATATTGCGCAGCGAAATTACAGCAATGTTGCTCCAATATTATCAATATTGTGCAAGGTTGGCAAAATTGCTGCAATATTACTGCAATATTCCAGGCTGTCTGGGCTATTTAGTACTAGAGAGAGAGACCTCTTTAAGTTCCGGAAAAGGGGAGAAAGTACTTCCTTTTAGCTAATTGAGGGGAGTATTGGTTGCCATAATCAGAACCGAAAAATAGAATATTTATTAATTATTTTCATTATTTATTATTAAAAATAGCATCAGTAATTTTAAGATTAAATATCCAAGCCCTTTGTCACCCTTTGCTGTTCTTTATTTCCTGCTGCTATTATTATTTGGTATCCGCCCTTTTCTAAATTATTCAGTTAGTAGTATAGTACAAGTCCATCTATTTGCTTCTTTTACTCAGTTCGTTTGATTAAACACATTTCATTGATTGCAAATCCATTCAATCGAAAACCTTTTTGATTATCCCCTTATCCATCCTTAAGTTGATTTTAAAAAATAATTGATATGTTATTTGACATTGATGCGTTCTGAATATAATCAAATGGATTGATTTCTCATTTGGTCCGTTAATCGGAGTAAATCGTCTATTCAAAAAGAAAGAGTTAAGAAATTTACAGGAAAACAAAATAAGATAAAGTAGAATGAAAAAGCGATAGAATAGTAAAGGGTTAAATTTAAATATGAATAAACCAGGATAAACCATTTACCTTTTTACTAGAGTTAGTTTTTTTGTAAAAGTTTAAATATTTTCTTTATAGCATTGATATATCTGATGAAACATAGATTAATGTGTTTTACAAACTAGGGTTTGAAAACCTCTAAATTTAAAATAAACTCTCTACTAGCTAATATACAGTATAAGATTGATTTA
>JAKCPI010007087.1:0-50594 GCA_023213315.1 Euborellia annulipes | reverse complement strand
AGATATTTGATAAAATACAATTCAAATTTTTTGAATATTACAGAAAAGAAATACTTTTCAAATAATAATTTCAAATAATAAATTCTAAAAATTTTTTATTTATAACTTGAACTTTATTATTTATTATTATTTATTTATTTATATTATTTATTTATTATTTTTATTATATATATAGATCAAGGTATTTCGAATAGACAAGGTAGGTCCATAGTCCCATTTCCGAAGTTTTTGGCGTACCCGATTTTGATTGGTTTGATGCTCCTGGCGGCTCCCTCCCACCACTCGCCCATAGAAAAGCAATGTCTTTATTTGTGTGCGATTCATTTCTTGGCATTTATTTAATTTACTTTGCATATATAGAGTTTTGCACCCTTATTTGTGTTATTGACTAATTATATTGAACAATATAACAATGAGATTTTAGCGCAATTATTATGTAATAAGAAGTAAAAAAAGGAAATAAGTTAGATGTGACATAACCTCGAACTGTCATTTCATTCGTAAGTATTTTGACTTTGACTTTTTTATTTAATTGGAGTTAATAGGCATTTATTAAATTAAACTTTTATTAAATTAGGTCTCTTAAAAGGAAACAAACATAAGAAAATTAATTTTAAGTTGTAAAATGTCCGAAAAGTGGAATCTGACAAATCCCAATTCTTTACTAATACAATGCACAAGTTTACCGGCATGGAGAGCTTTATGTAAAATTTGGTGTTGAAGGCCATCCTGTGAGAAGACTTCGTTTTACAATGGATTTATCTAATGGGCATTTTGACGTTTATTTACCTCAAGAACGAGAAGAAATTTCATTTGATCTCGAAAATGTTTCTTCTAAATTCATTCTCCCTCAACCTGATACTCAACCTCCTCGGCTCACCATCAAGAAAACTACCAGAAAAATCCGTGCAAGGTACAGCCTCGAGATAAGAAAAAAACAAATAAGGGATGCGGCAAGGAAATATACTAATAATTCCAAGCCCCATTCTGCTTCAGTAGCTATGTACCAGAAACAACACCCCAAAAGTCATAGAGCAACGGTAATCAAGTACCAGAAACAACACCCCAAAAATCATAGAGCAGAGGTAATCAAATACCAGAAACAACACCCCAAAAGTCATAGAGCAGCGGTAATCAAGTACCAAAAAAACACCCTGAAGTGCATCGAAGAATTGAGGCCAAATATGAAGTTAATCATTCGGACGTTGTCAGAGAATCAAAGGCTCAATATGAGCAAAGAAATCCAAAAAGAGGAGCTGAAAGGCGAACGCTTGAATGGAAAGTCAAGACCAACTCGGGGATAACATATGATCCTATGATAACTTATGAAGAAGACATCTCTATAAATTTAGGTAGAATGAGCCACAAATGTCTATATTGTAATGCTCTTAAATGGAAGGATGAAGCTCCAGGTATGTGCTGCAGTGCTGGTAAAGTTCAGCTCCCTACATTAGAACCTCTACCTGAGCCTCTCTATAGCCTGGTAATGGGTGGTCATCCTGAACACACCCACTTCATGCAAAGGGTTCGGAAATACAATGGATGTTTTTGCATGACATCTTTCGGATCAAAGAAAATTATAGAAAACGGTCACATGCCTAATTTCAAAGTTCAAGGACAAGTTTACCATTTGGTAGGAAGTCTATTACCTTCATCTAATCAGGAAGCTAAATTTTTACAGATTTATTTCGTAGGAGAGGACGAAAGTGAGGCGCGCTTAAGATGCAGCAACTTTCCTGATGTAAAACAAAAATTAATAATCCAAATTCAAAGGATGCTTCATGAAGTTAATATCTACATCAAGGAACTGAAAACTACTTTGGACATGATACCTCCAACTTGCAAAAAGTTTGAAGTAGTAATTCATGCAAAGAAAAAACCTACCGAAGCTCATGCAGGTCGTTTTAATGCACCAATAACAAATGAAGTAGGCCTGGTGATAGTTGGTCAGCAATTTGAAAGTAGAGATGTCGTTCTACAGAGTCATGATAATGCACTACGTCGCATCAGTGAGATACATAGGTCGTATGACGCCTTGCAATATCCTCTCATATTCTGCCGTGGAGAAGATGGGTATTCTATCAATATACCTCAGCGCGATCCTGGGACTAAATTGCCTCTCAAGAAGACAGTCTCAGCAGTTAGCTTCTATTCTTACCGCATTATGGGTCTTACAATTTTAGCTCCGGAAGGGAGAACAACTAATGTTGTCTATAAAGAGGTCCTTTCATAAATGCTCTAAATAAGGAATGTTTTATTACAAGTATAAATAAAGAAGATAGATAGATATTTTATTCATATTATAGTGCGAACACATATACGTTTGTACAAAAAGAACCATTTGTCATATTACATTTGGGTCGAGTGATGGACTTTGTAAGGAGTGCACGCGTCTCTGTCTTCTCTGACTTTTTTTTAGTTTTTTCGATGGTTTTTCTTTGGCTTTTGTCTTGAGTTTGGTATCGTTTTGTGCGGTTTTGAGACCTTCACCGCGTCTCGGAAGATGACTGGATTTTGACATCAACTACATTGAATTTTGGAACCGAAAGGCTTTTCGTTTTGAAGGAAAAATATAAGTTTAAATTTTTTATTTTTTATTTTTGACGTTCGAATATATTATCTATAATCGGGTTAAATTTTATAAATAACTCCAGGGGCCCCATTTTTATTTGTTAGACATACTTATAGCCCGGGTATGTGAAAGAACCTTTCCCTCCTTAAAACCTCTCCTATCTCCGAAAGAATAAATAAAGAAGTAATAAAAGAAAAAAGTGCAAAAATGAAGGAGTAAAATAGAAAGAAAATTAACAAAAAATACAAAAATACTTAAATAGAAATAAGTGGTAGAAGACAAAAAATTAATTAACATGAAAGAAGAACATAAAACAATGCCAACAAGGAAGAATTGCAGCAAGAAAATAGAAACAACAATAAACCATAGAAGAAAGAAGAACCTGGCCCTGGGCTCCCTTCCCAGATGCATCAGCTTATGCTACCAGGCGCGTCCACAGGTCGTGGATAGTGGAAAGGCCATCAGGTATGATGGGTCGCTGCGATATAAGCAGGGTGTATTATTTAACCACTCTGACGGATAAGCAGTCGTGAACGAATGGCAGCATGGTGGAGACAAGACGGTCAACTTGGTGATGTGAGTTGATCTAGAAAATGTCTTATAACTCTACGAAGCTATGCGATAGTGACGAGTAGTGCCGTCACTCAAATAAAAGCACAATCCGGGATGTGGGTTCCCGTAGTCTCTCACTGACAACCCTGCTATGAATTTATAAGACGGTAATATATAATGTTGATAATTAATAACTGACCAAATGGAATTGTTTTCCGAGGCCAATTTTAAATGATAAAAAAAAAAAAATTAATAATAATTGTTCAAGCTAATTTAAAAATATATAAAATTGAAGCCTCGAATAAGTTATTGCGGTAGTTCACAATATAGAGAAATGATATGTACATGGTACACGGGTACCTAATGAAAAATGAGGGTAAGAGGAAAGGGAGGTGGGAAAAGGTAGCACTAATGACGCCACTGATAGGGACAACTACTAATCCCATCCCGAGACGCCGCCCGCCAGGGCCTAGGTGGGAAGGCGTGCCGAAGGCACGCCTTTCCAGCTAGTATATATATATATATATATATATATATATATACATCTAACAATTCAACCTATGTCCATCTAATCTTATGAGTTTTCCTTTTCTAGGTACAGTGAGGGACAATATCAAGTCCCACCCCCCATGCCTTTTCTACATGTGATTATTTGATTGTTTTTAAACAAATAAATATTTGATCTTCACAACCGATCTCTTTACAAATAGAAATCGATGCAGGCAGTTTGTGGGAACAAATTCACATTGTGTGAGAATTCATACCCATCAAGAGACTGATATTTCCAATCAAACTCCACTCTATTTATTTGAATAACTTTAAGAATTCTATTTGAATTCAAGAAAAACAAATCTCTATAAATATCCAATAAAAATGATAGAAGAATCTCCCAAGATTTAATTATAAGAGAGAAGAGAGGTGAAGAGCTCAAAGAAGAAGAAGAGGCTCTTTATTTGGGGGCATGGAAGGAACCTCTACGCGGTGCCCCCTAGAAACGGTGTCTGTCTCCTCTACATGACTCGGCTAATCCTTCCAAATTAAACACAAAGAATGATCGGAATATTCCGCATCTCTAAACAGGTTCGTTCCTCTTGATGTTAGAAATTAAGAAGAACAAGAACAAGTACAGGTGCAGCAAAAAACAAGCCTACTGTCAATTTAATTAAAAGATGAAAAGTCTTTTTATGAATTATTTTAAGATAAATGATTTTACTGTTCGTGTGATGTTTAATGTGAAAATTATAATAAAATAAATACCAATAATATTTCATTTTTATTGGCGACTCAAGGGCGGATACAATGGGGGGGGGTAAAGGGGGTAAAGGGGGGAGTTACCCCCCCCCCCCGAGATTCGAAAAAATACCTTTTTTTTCGCAAAAAAATTTATTTTTAATTTAAAATTTTTAAAATTAATACTTAAAAATATGATGTGTATTTATATTCTGGCAAACAAGTACAGAATGTGCTTTTAAATTACCGAAATTAAAAAAAAATAGTGTGCTGTGCGACGAGTCACACCAGATTACCCCCCCCCCCCGAGAAACACCTCTGGATCCGCCCTTGTGGCGACTGCATACCGGATAAGAAAGTTTCGCCTCATTGACATCATCAGGCCTGCAAAGAACCATTTCTAAATTATTAACAAAATTTTTTCATTTTAGGAAATTGAATTCATAGTTAGAACATACAAAAATGTTACAAAAGTCTTCAAACAAACAAACAAACATTCAAAATATTTTCTTTCAATATTACCCTATTAATAAAATATAAAATACAAAAAGAATTAAACATCACACGAACAGTAAAATTCTTTATCTTAAAATAATTAAAATCTTCTCTTGTTTTATAAACATAAAAAACAATTAATTCATACGTATTATTTTTATGTATCATCACTGTATATATATATATACTTATATATCTACACATCTAACAATTCAAACTATATCCATATCCATCTAAGCTTATGACTTCCTTCTGTAGGTACATTAACGGACAATATCAAGTCCCATTCCCCGTGCCTTTTCTACATGTGATTATTTCATTGTTTTTAAACAAATCTTATATATTTTTTATTGGAAACCTTCATGGTTCAAGCCTTGGAAATTTATAAAGATTTTCATTTTCTTTTATAAAAACAATGAAATAATCACAAGTAGAAAACGCCTGGGTGGGACTTGATATTGTCCCTCACTGTACATAGTACTAGGCCTAAATAGTTCTAATAAATAGTACATAGATTCCGAATTCGAAAGTTGCAACATAAACAGTATAAATGCGATTTCAAAGCTTTTTTAACAAACATGATTTCTTTGTTTGTTTGGTTTTTTTGATAAATATAATTATATTTTATGTTTAAAAATAAAATAAAATTATGATTTTTCGCGACAGTTAATTTTCGAATATATGGATTCACAAATATGTATTTTGTTTTCACTACTTTGCCCATTATATTTAAAATAAATATATTTTCTCGCGGGTCGCAAGGCGGGCCGCGGATTGGCCACTCCTGTACTAGAAAATAAAATAAATTTTATTTACTTACAAAAAAGACAAAAGTTGACATACAGAATAGGACAGTTGAAGTTGCGAAGTTTGTTGTCTTACCTAAAACAAAGGAAATAAAAAATTATTATTTTTTATTTATTATACTGTACAATGTGTGTATGCGTGCAATATACCTAAGAAGTGACGGCTTATTTTGCAACTATAATTAACTATAATAACTTAATAATTAATATACTCTGATGTCTAATAATATTTTAATGTAATTATTAAGTCCCACCCATGTCTTTTTCTACATGTGATTATTTGATTGTTTTAAAAAGAAAATGAAAATCTTTATATTTGATTTAAATAAGGGCAGCCAAATGGAAAGCCTTTGATATGCTTATCGATCCCGGAGACGTTTCGAGATATATTTAATGCCTCATCATCAGTCCGAATCCAAATATTGCATATAAGGTGGTCATTAATAGTTCAGTATATGTTCATGAGAGAAAAATTTCTCAATATGATATAACACTTTGAGACGTTTTCATTATAATTTATCCATATGTACATATACTGTACTATTAATGACCACCATTATGCATTTCGATTCTGACTGATGATGAGACATTAAATATATCTCGAAACGTCTCCGTGATCGATAAGTATATAAAAGCTTTTCATTTGGCTCAACCTGCTCTTATTTAAATCAAATAAATTCACAGCCACCAAATTCAGATTCAAAATCTTTATAAGAAATTTTCTAGGTTTGAACCATGAAAGTTTCCATTAAAAAATATATATTTGTTTAAAAACAATGAAATAATCACATGTAGAAAAGGCATGGGCGGGACGTGATATTGTCCCTCACTGTACAAGTCAAATATCTTAACATGGGACATATTTGATACGTAAGGCTTATAGCTGGTAGTTCATTCAGGATAGGTGAGAAAGAAAAAGAAAATTCGCAGCTAGTTTATATTTCATTATGTTTATTCCCATTATGTTGACGTTTCGGTTCCGGTCGGGACCATCCTCAGAACTAATGTACATAAGAAGAGACAAAGAGATTACAATCGGGAAAACATTATCAATTATAAATTATAAATTTTTTTTTTTTTTTTTTTTTTCGTTTTAGGTATGTACCTAAGACGAAAAAAAAAAAAGAAAAAATTTATAATTTATAATTGATAATGTTTTCCCGATTGTAATCTCTTTGTCTCTTCTTATGTACATTAGTTCTGAGGATGGTCCCGACCGGACCGAAACGTCAACATAATGGGAATAAAAATAATGAAATATTAACTAGCTGCGAATTTTCTTCTTCTTTCTCACCTATCCTGATGGGACATATTCCCTTACTTGGGACAAACGGATAATTTTTGTTATGATGGATTGCAGCCCTAGTGAGGAAGCTATCGGTCTTCGGGCACCGCTCTGATTTATCACAGGGTTGCCCGATAAATAGCTTCCTCACCAGAGCTGCAAATCCATCATAACAAAAATTATTCGTTTGTCCCAAATAAGGGAATATGTCCTAAGTTAAGATATTTGACTGTATTTAATTTAATTAATTTTTTTAATTTTGTACAGTTTACATACCGATCGATATATTTTGAAATATTTTATTTAGAATAATATAAAATTTAAAAATCTGGTGTGACTGTCACACAACTTACTTTCGGTATTCGAAAGTTGTGTATTGTGCTTGTCACACCAGATTTTTCGTGTCGAGATATATATATATTTATATATTTTTTTTTTTTTATAAAAAAACACACACTCTTTTCTCATTCACACTCACATTCACACTGTCTTTTCGGCAACTTAGGCCATTTAAGACTTTGACGATAACCGTTATTGATAATATATACACATATATGGGGTCCAGGCATTCTTATTTAAGCCATTTGGTATCCAATTAGCTTAAATAAAATCATCGGACTGCCTGGGGTCCGATCCCGCGACCCTTGGTATACGAGGTTAGCACGCTACCTCTACACCAAGCCCCGAATTGAATTAGAATTCAAGATATAAAATTTATAAACAGAGAAAAATATTTATATTTTGTTACCATGGGAACCATTTCTCCTATCTTTCCTATGAAGTACAAGAGCAAAGTGTGCTTCAAACAATTATGATAGCAAAATGAGAATATACATTTGAAAAAGCGTCTAAAAAATAATTGATTTTTGAATTTTTATCAAAATCGATAAAGCGAATTTTGAGAAAATCGAAAAAAACTGGAAAAGTACATCAGTAAAGTACTAGTACTCTTTGGACGATTTTGATTAAAAGCTTATTTTCACGCCCTAGGGAGGTGCCTATCTTAAATATAAAATTTCAACCTCATAGCTCATTTCCTTCATGCTTTAAATTGTTATCTGCTGTGCGCCAGTCAAATTAATTTGAAAGTTGTTTAAGGTATGGCTAATCACTCTAGATTTGAATTTTGTTTAAGCAGCTAAACAATATTGGACACTAGAGCGCTCTGGTGGCGAACGCCTGCAACCTTCACTTCTCTTCAGTGTTAGCTAGAGGCTGATCGCGTTGTTTTGTGCTAATAAAATTTCCGTCGTTAGTGTTCTTTAAAAATAGTGAAATTTTAATAGTGAGTTGAATCTTTTAGTGTGAAATAGTTGCAAATATCAAAACGTCTCTTCTCAAGTGAATGGCCCTTTCATATAAGGTAATTTACAATTATTAATCTCATTTTAAACAGTCTATCTCATCATTTGGCCACCTTAAAAAAAAATTCAATTTTTATCTCGATTGTTCTCAACCAAAAAGATCAAATATTTAATAAAATATTTCAAAAATTCTGAATGCAATCATTTTGGATTGTTAATGTTGGATTTTTTTACTTCATTTTTTTGTAAGGGTATTATCATAAGGCAGAGAAGGTAGGGGAAAATAGGGGAAAGCGAGGGAAGAGATAGCGTCCTCCCCCCCCTCCGCTATTACCCCTCTCCTAGCACTTGTATGTCTCCTCCAAACAAGCCTCTTTGAAGAGGGCGGGGGGGGGGGGGGGGAGAGGAAGGAGTTGCGCCTTTCTCTCTCTCCCCTCTTCTGAGAAAATACTAGTCCCAAAACTAATTTTTTATTTTCTCGGAAAGCTGAGAAAATTGAGATAGATAAATATTTGTAATTAATTGGAGAATACGATGCTTTTTTATTTTTATTTTTTTTATACAAAGGGTACTTGGCCAAAGCCATTTTCCCGTACATTCTTATGTTTTTTACAAAAGTTTTTTTTTACATTTTTTTGTATAAATATTATAAAGATGTATAAGCAAGTGTGAGTAAATATATAAATAAATAAAATAATAATAATAATAATGCCATTTATTAGCATCCTTATTTTTACATACAATATTTACTTAACATTATTTTTTTTTTTTTTATATATATATATACAATTTAGACAATTCTTTTTTTTTTGATTTAATAAAATCGTTTCGGAAACTAGGCCCATTGTTGAGCAAAGGCCTCTCCCAGACTTCGCCACCGGTTTCTATCTTCGGCTAGCTGGAACCAATTTTGACCCGCAAAGTTCTTCAGATCTTCGCTCCATCTAAGATGTTGTCGTCATCTCTTTCTCCTTTTTCCTCTAGGATACCATTCGAAGACGTGCTTGGCCCATCTATCTCCTGACATTCGTCTCAGGTGTCCTGCCCACCTCCATTTTAGTTGTTTGACGGAGACGGTTATATTCTTAAATTTTGTTTTTTCTTTTAAGACTGTATTTGGTATACGATCTTTCCTAGATATACCAAGAATTCGTCTCTCTATGGCTCTTTGTGTAACTTCAATCCTGTTTTGGTCGCTTTTTAATAGAGACCAAGTTTGGGATCTATCCGAACTAATTGGGACCGAGGGTCGTTCGGATTATCGGGAAGTTCGGATTAACCGAAATTGTAAGCTTGAATTAGTTAATTTTGATAATAAAGTCGTATTTATAACGTTGTAAACCGTGAAACTTGTCGGTGATATTAAACTCTAAATTCCTCTTAAAAAAATAAAATAAAAAAAAGATTTTTAAAAAAATGCTTTTATTTAAATTGAACTAAAAAAGAGATAAATAAGAAAGAAATAATTTAATTGTTCTTGTTAAAATTTTTTAATATTTATGACTTAAAATAAAAGCGTGGGGCGCTTCGAAGTGATTCCGAGGCTCGCGCCCCACGCTTTTATTTTAAGTCATAAATATTAAAAAAATTTTAACAAGAACAATTAAATTATTTCTTTCTTATTTATCTCTTTTTTAGTTCAATTTAAATAAAAGCATTTTTTTAAAAATCTTTTTTTTATTTTATTTTTATTTTAAGCTTTTTAGTCTTTTAGTCTTATCAAAAATCATCAATATGATAAAGTACCACATTAGTTTGGCCTGTATTGATTTGGTTCAATTGAAAAATTATTCATTATCATAAAAAAATGACTCGTAAATATCAAAATTCAAAACTATAGTTAATAGGGCCTTATTTGCGTGAGGCTTCAAATAAAGTACCACATTAGTTTGGTCTATTTTGATCAAAACCACCATATAGTGGCGTCATCAAAAATGACTCTTAAGTATTACATTTCACACCTCTAGCCCATCGGGAAGTCTTTTGAAATTACATTAATTTGCGAAGGGTTTCAAATAAAGTACCACATTAGTTTGGTCTATTTTGATCAAAACCACCATATAGTGGCGTCATCAAAAATGACTCTTAAGTATTACATTTCACACCTCTAGCCCATCGGGAAGTCTTTCGAAATTACATTAATTCACGAAGGGTTTCAAATAAAGTACCACATTAGTTTGGTCCATTTTGGTAAAACCAAACTCACAATTTGCGTCATCAAAAATGACTCTTAAATATCAAATTTTACACCTCTAGCTCATCGGGAAGTGTCCTTAACAAAGCCATAAAGTTGGTGACCTTGAAAGAGTAAGTTAAATAAAAGCATTTAATAAAAAAAAATCGTATGCCAGAAGACTTCGGATTAACCAGAAGTTCGGATTAGCGAGGTTCGGATTACCGGGACTCTACTGTATTTATTATTATTGTTTTATTTTATAGTCTATATTTTATTGAGGAATTCTTAATTTTTGATAATTTTTATTTTATTTATATCCAAATAAACAAAATAAAAATTATCAAAAATTAAGAATTCCTAAATAAAATATAGACTATAAAATAAAACAATAATAATAAATACAGTAGAGTCCCGGTAATCCGAACTCGCTAATCCGAACTTCTGTTAATCCGAAGTCTTCTGGCATACGATTTTTTTCTCTTACCTATGTATATATGTAATATATATAGAGAGAGAAAGTATTGGATTCATGTCAAAAATTCGATGTCGAGATTTTGATGGATCTTCACGTTTTGAGGTCCCCTGAATCCAAAAAAGTGGTTTTCGCGACATGGTCTGTCTGTGGGTGGGTGGGTGGGTGTGTGGGTGTGTCTGTGTTCAATTTTAAGCATGAAGGAATTGAGCTATGAGGCTGAAATTTTATATTTAAGTTAAACACCCTCCTGGACCGGAAAAATAAGCTTTTAATCAAAATCGGCCAAAGAGTACTAGTACTTTACTGATGTACTTTTTCAGTTTTTTTCGATTTTCTCAAAATTTGCTCCAACGATTTTTTTTAAAATTCAAAAATCAATAATTTTTTAGATGCTCTTTAAAATGTATATTCTCATTTTGCGATTGAAATCTTCTGAAGACCACTTTACTCTTGTATTTCATAGGGAAGATAGGAGAAATGGTTGCCATGGTAACAAAATATAAATATTTTCCCATACTTATAAATTTTACATCTGAATTCAAATGTTCCGTACTGTCGGGAACTAAATATATGTCGACACAAAAAATCTGGTGTGACAAGCACAGTACACAACTTTCGATTACCGAAGGTAAGAGAAAGTTGTGTGCTGTGCGCCAGTCACACCAGATTTTTTTTAAAGAGGAATTTAGAGTTTAATATCACCGACAAGTTTCACGGTTTACAACGTTATAAATACGACTTTATTATCAAAATTAACTAATTCAAGCTTACAATTCCGGGATGGGCATCTGCAGTGGCGTAACCAGGGGGGGGGGGCGAGGGGGGCGCGAGCCCCCCCGCCCCAGGCGCATCGAGCCCTTGGCGCCCCCCGAAACCGGCATAGGCGCCCTACGGCCTCTAAGATATAGCCCAGCGAATGTGATTTTATCATATTCTTTTCATCGATTGTCTTAAAAAATTGATTGTTTTCTTTTAAAATTATATTACAACTTGAATTCTACTATTTTAAATGAATTTAATTCCAAAAATAATAAATAACGTATATAGAGGCTTTATAATTAAAAATTTGTTTATTTTGCCTTAATTTGATGTTTTATGGCTGTGGAGATTTACTCAGGATTCTTATAAGCCTTAATATTTAATTTTTTGAAATTCAAAACTTTTTTAAGCATGAAGGAATTGAGCAATGAGACTGAAATGTTATATTTAAGTTAAACACCCCCCGGGACCGCGAAAATAAGCTTTTAATCAAAATCGGCCAAAAAGTACTAGTATTTATTTTACGGGCGGGTAACGGGCCTACGGGCCAACCCGTACCCGTGCAAGGCTCTAATCGGGGGTTCGGATCCCAGGCAGTCCGATGATTTTATTTAAGCCATTTGGATACCAAATCTCAAAGTCAAAGTCTTATATGGCCTAAGTTACCGAAAAGACTGACGTATATTCTTTTGGAATTACGTCTGGGTGTGTGTGTGAACACGATTGCATAAAAACCAAAGCAGCTATTACAATGAAATTTGGTATATGCTCCTTACACTAAAATTGTAGACTTCTATCAACTTTTAGAGTAAATACGTCTCTTGGAATTTGTACTTTACCTAATAAGTTTTTTCAGAAATTTCGAAATTTTTAATTTTTTTGTTATATTATGATAAAATACTCAATTTTAAAAAGTTTTTATTCTTTGATATTTTTCGGAAAACTGAATAGTTTTTGAAATAATCTCAGAAGAAAACGACATTTTTCGTAAAAGCAAAGAAAAATCAAAACAAAATCATACAGGCGTCATTAAATAACATGTAAATATAAACAAACTCATTTGTTTCACAAATTCGCTGAGGAAATTACAGGATGCAAGAAATTTGCCCGCCGAAGGCGAGCAAGGGGGTCCAGGGGGCGGAGCCCCCGCAAAATCGGCGCCCTAGTTGAGCTTCGCCCCCCCGCCCTCAAAGGCTGGTTACGCCGCTGGGCATCTGGTGTGGTTTATTCTCAGTCTGTTCTTGTTGCTGATTGCATATTTTGGAACCAGGTCGGCGCGGGGATAGGTTTGATTTTCGCTGTGAAGGATCCTTTTAGCTGACTTGTATATTGCCAATGGTGCGTCCATTCTTTTTTGAATTTTAATTTAAACTGCACTAGGCCGTTCACGTCCACGAGATTCCTATGTCTAGAGGGGCTCCAATAAATGATGCTTTTTGGCTAGCAAGTCCACAAAGCAGTTTTCCCGGGAGTCTGCATGGCCTTTTATCCAGTTGAGTTGAATGTGGTTTCCTCTGTTTGCGATGTCTTTAATTACAGTGATTATTTTTGTCTGTTTTATTTCTTTCGCTGGATTTAATTGAAGGGGCTTTTTGAGTCGGAGAAGATTATTGAAGATTTGAAATTATTGTATTTTGTATTTTATTACTGCCATAGGCGCCGGAACGGGGGGGGGGCAAGGGTACATTGCCTCCCCCTGGCATCCTATAGGTGGGGGGGGGGGGGGCAAAATTTCTTCTTTTATTTCATTTATTTTTAAAAATGATATATTTTTACTTTTGAAAAATAAAATCTTCTAAATTAAAAAAAATTAAAAGAGTAAGAAATTCATTTTTTTCCAAAAATTTTTGATAAAATCACTAGCAAATTTTTTAAAATTTTAATTTTATTAAAATTGTGATTTTATTTAAAATTTTTAAAGTTTTATTGTAGATTTGTTTTTGTTTTATACTATTTGAACATATTAAATTATTTTAATTTTCTAAAAAAAAATTTTTGCCCCCCTGATTCAAATTCGGTCCGGCGCCCCTGATATAGAGAGAAAGTATTGGATTCATGTCGAAAATTCGATGTCGAGATTTTAATGGATATACACGTTTTGAGGTCCCCTGAATCCAAAAATGTGGTTTTCGCGACATGGTCTGTCTGTGTGTGTGTGTGTGTGTGTGTTCAATTTAAAGCATGAAGGAATTGAGCTAAGGGGTTGAAATTTTATATTTAAGTTAGGCACCCACCTGAGAGGTGAAAATAAGCTTTTAATCAAAATCGGCAATAAAGTACTAGTACTTTACTGATGCACTTTATCAGTTTTTTTCGATTTTCTTAAAATTACCTTAAACGATTTTGATTAATATTCAAAAATCAATTATTTTTTAGATGCTTTTTAAAATGTATATTCTCATTTTGTTTTCAAATTTGTTTGGAGCACACTTTACTCTTGTACTTCATAGGAAAGATAGGAGAAATGGTTGTCATGGTAACAAAATATAAATATTTTCCCAAACTTATAAATTTTACATCTTGAATTCTAATATATCGGCGGAAACTAAAAATATCTCGACACAAAAAATCTGGTGTGACAAGCACTTACCTTCGGTAATCGAAAGTTGTGTACTGTACGACCAGTCACACCAGATTTTTGGTATCATTTATTTTAATCAAGCAAGTATTATAATGTAGAGATTAACCCCTCGACAAAGAATAAAAAGCGAGTTCTCATTCACCCCTGATGATTAATGTAATCTCAGAATGGTATTTTTCAAGAGATCTCTAATTCCTATCTGTATCCGGTGGTTTAATTAAAAACACGATAGAGGGTGTGTGTGTGTGTGTGTGTGTGTGGTGAGGGAGTGCTTAATAATAAGCACACGGCAAAGCACGACAGGGCAGGGCATGGCATGCGGCGCGTGCTTTCCTTTCCATTTCTACACCCCCCCTCCCCCCGCCCCCCTCTGGCGTCGTGGGATTAATTATGCATGAAATTAAAACACCACCTAAGGTGTGATCGTCACGTCTATTTATTTATATTTATCTATTCTTATATTGGAGCTATTTTCACATTTTCCCTAAAATAAATTAACTTTGCTCTCTATTCTAAGAAATAATTTTTTTATATACTACACTGCGCGTCAAAAAAAAAAACGTAACACTTTGTTATTTTACTTTCTCTTACCTCTACATATGTTAATATATAGAGAAAGAAAGTCTTGGATTCATGTCAAAAATACTATGTCGAGATTTTGAAGTTGATTTTAAGGTTCTGCTTATGATTTTCAAGCGGTTTGTGGAACAAGAAAAATAGAACGCTGCTTTACTGAAGCCCAAATCAATTTACTCAGTCGTTATAACTTGTATAGGCCTAAAGACTAACATATACACAGAGTTGGCAGGTTTTATCCCCCCGAGTATAATACACCTTTTTATACATGTATAAAACTATCGCGGATAAAACTAGACCGATGTATAAAAAAGTATAAAACTGTAAAAAAACCAACCCCCCACTCCTGAAAAACAGCTTAGAAGCTTTTCATATTTTATAATGTTTTAAAACATTGACGATGTTGTTTGCTTTTTATTTAGTGAATAATATAATCAAAATGTTAATAATTGAAAAATGAAATTTTATTTGAATTTCCTTTCTCATCGGGTTTGCGCATGCGCATCCAAGTTTTATACATTTTATACGTTTCATACAAGTTTTATCCGCGATTTTTGTATAAAACTGCAAAATCGTGTTTAAAACCTAACTCTGCATATACAGTAAAAGTAAAATTGATTTGTGCAACCTGGGCGTAATAGTCCAGTTCCTGGAAAGTATTCTGAAATTAATGAAATTTTTACAGTTTATGTGGAGGTACTCTAAGATCATGCTCTAAGATGACTATCTTAAGTCCTCGACCTCGAGGACACTGTGTTAACTAGGAAGTGGAGGGGGTGCAAAAAACATCAAAAAAGTTTGTTTCTTATATTTTGTAATCTGAGCATATTTTGTCTACTACAATCCTATGCAAAGTTGTAGGGCATTAAATTTGTTAAAATTTGATACATAAAACAAATTTCTAGATTCTTTTTTAACCGAAATATGGCCAATCAAAATATGCTCAGATTACAAAATATAAGAAAAAAAGTCCAAAATTTTTGAGGTTTTTGCACCCCTCTCCCCTTCCAAGTTATCACAGGGTCCTCGAGGATTTTGAACAGCCATCCTAGAGTACCCCCAAATAACCTGTGAAAATTTCATTAACTTCGGAATACTTTCCAGGTAAAAAGTTATATCGACTGGACTATTAAGGCTAATCCCTCAATTTAATTGAATAGGCCTAAACTTTAAAGGACGCTCATGCTAAAAAATACCCAAAAAAAGTGTTAGAGTTTTTTAAAATAAAAAAAAAAAAAAAATTGAACAAACCTAGAGGACCAAACATCATAAGTAAAATCAAAAATCGACCGTCAAAAATCGATTTTTTTTTCAAAACCCTGAATCGATTCGAGTTCGAATCGAAAATCGACGTCGATTAAAATTGAAATCTATTCGACTAACCCTAGTTATATTAGAGTGAGGTGGATAGCTGAGTAGATCTTGTAGTAAGGAAGAAAGAAAAGAGCAGCTAGGTTTATTTCGTTTAATAATCACTTCAAGCCGACGTTTCGGTCAGATATACGACCATCATATTGACACGCTTCAGACCTGATGATGGTCGTATATCTGACCGAAACGTCGGCTTGAAGTGATTATTAAACGAAATAAACCTAGCTGCCTTTCTTTCTTCCTTACTATAACCCTAGTTAGGCACCCCCTGACACAATGCTTTTAATCAAAATCGGCCAAAAAGTACTGATGTACTTTTTGAGATTTTTTTTCGATTTTCTCAAAATTCGCTCCAACGATTTTGATTAAAATTCATAAATCAATTAGTTTTTAGATACTCTTTCAAATGTATATTCTCATTTTGCTTTCAAAATTGTTTGAAAGTCACTTTACTCTTTAACTTCATAGGAGGCTATGGTCACAAAATATAAATATTTTCCCATGATTATAAATTTTACCAATTTGAATTCTAATAAATATATCGGCGGAAACAACACAAAAAATCTGGTGTGAAAAGCACAACGACGTGATGTGCGGCCAGTCACACCAGATTAAGGTCCTTTTATTCCCCGTCTCTATTTATTGATGCATACCCCCTTAACCTCCCCTCCCTCTATGACCCAGGGAGGGGGGGGTTTTGTTATAACAATTTGTCGATTGTATTATATTTATTTCATTTAATAAAGTTGACAAGTTAACTTTCCGGTCTATTATTACTTGGCACGTAACAAAAAAAAAAAAACGTCCCCTTCATTGACAAATTGTATCCATTCAGAGAACGTTAATATATCCATATTATATATAAAAAAAAAAGAAAGTTCATTTATAAAACACTTTCTCTCTCTCTCTCTTGTGTTTGTGTTTGTGGATTCTCTTTTCTCTCTCCTGCTTAATTAAACGCACAACTTCTTCTTCTTCTTCTTCTTCTCACTTATAAACAACATCAACATCTCTGTCAACTCTTTATAGAGCTATAGAAATAACAAATTACAGTTAATTTTCTTTTTTACATTCAAATATCTTTTTTTAAAACAAGAAAAAAAAACCGGTGTGAGTGGTCGCACAGCAGGCAACTTTCTCTTATCTTCAGAAATCAAAAATTGTGTTCTGTGCTTGTCACACCAGATTTTTTTTTTGTTTCCGAGAATTCGGTTTCGGCCAAAAATCCTTGTTTCGGCTAAAAAGTAGCCGAAACCTGAGTCTGAAAAGATGGAATGAGAATTGGCCGCTTGGTGGTGGAAAAGGGTCGGAAAAAATTTAGTCTCCGTAAAATGATTTTCACGGGAGGGGAAAAAAAATTTCCCGCATGGCGGAAAACTTAGGTTCCGCAAATGGGGGAAATGTTCCGCGGGGCGGAAAAAATTTTTGAGTTAAGCCCCCCCCCCCCCCCCCCCCGAAAAAAATTGTTATATACGCCCCTGATAGGAAATACAAGTTTCTGTTTCGGTTACGGTTTCGGCCGAAACTAAGGTTGAGGCCGAAATTCGGTTTCGGCCGAGATATATTTATGTCTATTTTTGATGTGACACATGTTTTGATATGATTATCTGTAGGTTACTAAGTAGTTTCCTTGAGGTGTTTTCTAGCAGGATGGCGCGCTGGAGAGGAAAATTGTTTGATTAAAAAAGCAATTCTTTTTTAGGTTAACGACAGGATGCATCCCTTTTCGTTTCGGTAGCCTTCATCAGAACCTTTTTTGTCTAGATTTATTAAAAAAAAAAAATAATAATAATATATTACAATGCATTATAATCATAAGATGCTTACTTTGATAAAAAATAATTAAAAAATATATATATATATACACTAAAACAGTGGTTCCCAACCTTTTTTTGGCCCATCGCCCCTCTCTGGAGGCTGTCCCCCCCCCTTTTTCATTTTCATTGCATGATTTAAAATTTTTAACAAAAAAGTACTTTATTTAAAAGTGAATCACTCAAGTTTCTCAGATAACGTTTTCTTTTTCAAAGTGAAAAAATACAACACCTGCAGAAATAGTGACTGAAACGTTGACATTTTCAAAAATTAGTAGGATGGAAGCCAGGAAAGAAAGGCAAAAATGTAATCAATCTTTCACTTAATTTTTAATTTCGATTGCCGACGTTTCGGACGCAAATTGCATCCTTCCTCAGGACAATCGGTAGTTAGTAAAATACAGATATGATACTACCTGTTGTCCTGAGGAAGGATGCGATTTGCTTCCGAAACGTCGGCGATCGAAATTAAAATTAGATAAAGATTGATTAAATTTTTGTCTGATTTCTTTCCTGGCGTAACCTTTAAAAATCTAATAATAATTTTATTTTTATGGATCTTTTTTCGGTCAATCTGTATTCATAAATAAATAAAAACATTCACACTTTTTTCTCATTCGCACTCACACTCACACACACATTCACAGAGTCTTTTCGGCAACTGAGGCCATTTAAGACTTTTAGACGATAACCGTTGTAGAGAATATATCAATTGTGGGTTCAGGCATTTCCTATTTAAGCGGTCAATCTGTATTTAATGAAAACAAAAATGACAAAAATTATTAATCAATTCTAGATTGGGACGTTTCAATTCTACATAGATTGGAATTATCTCCAGACTATTTTATTTTTATGACAATATTTTTCCTCTTCTTTCCTGACCATCCTGTAAATAGGAGATTTTTCTCCTTTGATTTATTCTTTTAAATTTTAATTAACTCTAATAATTTTTCCCCCTTTGAATACTCATCGCCCCCCGCTTATTTATCGCCCCCCTGATATCCCAAATCGCCCACTTGGGGGCGATCGCCCCCAGGTTGGGAACCACTGCTCTAAAACAAATCGATGTAAGAGGTATGTACATATTTGTATATAAAAAATGAGTAAGCATCTTATGATTATAATGCATTGTAATATATTATTTTTATTTTAATAAATCTAGACAAAAAAGTTCTGATGAAGACTACCGAAATGGCCGAAACGAAAAGGGATCCATCCTGTCGTTAACCTATAAAAGAATTGACTTTTAATCAAACAATTCTCCGCTCCAGCGTTCCATCCTGCTAGAAAACACCTGAAGGAAACTACAAATTAACCTACAGATAAAGAGATATATTTAGTTTGCGCACACTCATTTCCATTAAAATCTCCTTTCTGACAGTCAAAATATACTTTACATTAAGCGTTAAAATTGTTTATAAGGAATTTTTGAAACATACCCCCGGTATACGGACCTATAAGATAAGAGATTAGTATAAATATCAAAAGGTAAGAGGTTTTGGACGAGTTCAAAGAATATAGATAGAGTTAACAAATGGCTGACATCTCATTTGCATAATGGAAGAAATACGCAAGAGATTATGTTAATTGAGAGGCATTTAAAGCAATTCCCTTTTGAATTAAAGCCAAATTGCACTATCTACGACTTATTCATCAAATACACAAACACTAAAAAAGTAAAAAAAGAAGGGGGGGAGATAAATAGGTATGTTTATTTACGTGCTCTTCACTTGTATTTATGTGACCTCAATTCCCTCCCCTCCTCCCTCTCTCACTCACTCAATCAGTCAATAAAAACTCAAATCTTAATTCAAAACGATAAAAAAATTGATGGAATTTTATATGAGTATTTAATAACAAATTGATCTCTCTCTCTCTCTGACATAAAATTGAATAATCTAGTAAATGAAAAAAACACGAGGTGTGGTTAACACGTCACACAACCGAGGTTCTCTCGGGATTAAATGGCTGGCGATGCCGAAAGGGACTTTAAATAAGATGTCTGTTTAGCCAATTTTCGGATTTAAAATTCCCCCCCCCCCCGGCTAAAAGCATAGGCGTAGCCAGAAATTTTTGATGGGGGAGGGGGGTTCAGGATGATTTATTATTATAAGGCGTCTAATGAAATATATGACTAGCCACTCCGCCCCCCCCTGGACCCCCCTCGAGGGGCTCGGGCCCGCCCTTTTCTTAATTAACTGCCGCAAATTTTCATTCAACTCGTATCATGCAATATAAAATGCAACCCTCTTAATTTTACATATAGATGGGCCAATAATACCGAAGTGTTCCTCTATTTCTCTCAGAGTTTCATCTTGGATCTCTTTGAAAAAAAAATAATAATAATAATAATAATAAAAGTTTTATTTATTCATAATTTACAAAATTACAATCGCGCTCGTGGCGCTGTAATGTTACAATTTGTCTTGCGGCTTCAGACCTAGGTCTTTTATCCAGCGCGAAGTCTTCTTATTTGTTGCTTGATATTGTTGCGTTCGCCTTTTTACTTTCAGAGAAAAGTTTAAAAAAAACTCTGGTCACTTTTATATAAAATTAAAATAAAGTAAGGGAAAGGGGAAACAAAAACAAAAATAAGGGAACATTCGGTGATTCCTTTATGGGTCCGTCTTGCTAACAATCAAATTAGGTAATATTAAGGTCACAGATCGGGTTAGATGTCACGTCCGGTATAATTGATTTATAAGAGGGTTCTCATGCGTTGAGCATCTCACCTTAAATCGTAGGTACATCTTGTTCAAGCTATCCAGTAGCGACTCAGTCCCAAGGCCTACTTCGATTATTTCGTTACTAATTCCTGGAGGTGGTTGGGCAATAATTCTGAGAGCTTTAGATTGCACTCTCTTTAAAGCTAACAGGTTTGATCTTGACGCGTATGGGAACCAAGCAGGCGCTGCATATGTGAGACATGGCTTGACAATCATCTGGTAGAGGGCCATTTTTCCTTCAAGTGGGAGTGCACTTCCTGGGCGTATCAAAGACCAGATTGCTCTGACTGCTTGACGTCCTCGGTTCTTTGCGTGACTTAGATGAGCTGCCCAGTTGCAACGCCGGTCCAGTATAGCTCCGAGATATCGAGCCTTATTTTTCCAAAGAAGTTGAAGGCCTCCTATCCTAACAGAGGTATGAAGGTATTTCCTCTTCTTCGTGAATAGGATTGCCTCCGACTTAGTTGGGTTGACCTTCAGTCTCCAAGTTCGAAGAAAGTCCAAGACGTCTTGTGTTTCCTCTTGGATTCTTCGCACCAAGCATTTGAAGTTTTTGTTGGAATAATAGATGCATGTATCGTCAGCATACTGCGCGACATGTACATTTTCTGGCCTGGGCATATCTGATATATAAAGCGCATACAGGATTGGCGAAAGTAACGCTCCTTGCGGAACCCCAGCTCTAATTGGGCGCCAATCAGATTTCGAGCTATTTACTCTTACCCTAAACACGCGATCTTTAAGGAAGTCCGCGATGATTTGACACAGAGGTTCTGGCAGGCCAAATAAGAGCAGCTTTGTGGCTAGTCCCACATGATACACGCTATCGAAGGCTTTTGCTACATCGAGGAGTACCATGGCTGTTGCCTTCTTGAGCCTAAGTCTTTCTCTTATAAAGCTTGCCACTCGCACAATCTGGTGAACGGCCGAGTGCGCCTTTCTAAACCCGAATTGGCAATCAGGTAAGAGTTTCCTATCTTGCACTTCTTTTTCCAGCCACTGAAGTATGAATCTCTCCGCCAGCTTCCCCAGGACAGGTAAGAGACAGATTGGCCTATAATTTACCGCCTGAGTAGGGTCTTTGCCTGCCTTATGTATAGGCACAATCTCTCCTTTTTTCCATGATGTTGGGAAGTATCCTATTTTAAACATACTTTGAAAAATTCTGGCCAAGAGGAGGACGGCCTTTCCCGGCAAGGATTTTACAAAGACCGGAAGGATTCCATCGTGTCCTGGGGCCTTGCGCTGCTTTACTAACTTGATTGCTTCTTTCACTTGGCTAGGCTTTATGGTTGGTGAGAAGGTCTCGTCTCCGCGCCTTTCTAGTTCCTCTGCGGCCTGCTCCATCAGCATCTGAAAAGTGATTTCGGATTGCTCGTTGTTAGTGAATTGTTCTTCGTAGCTGCTTGCTAGTATTTCTGCCTGCCGCTCCGGGAGGTATTCAAGACCGTTTGGGCCCTCGAGAGGTCCGAAAGACGCCTTGCCCCTTCGGAGTCGACGAGCAAATTGCCAGATTGAAGTGTCTTTGGTGTTTAGGGATTTTATTCTGTTTACCCACGTATTGTGTCTCCAAATTGCCACGGCTTGCTTTACTTTTTGCACCAGACTGTTCAGCTCGGCTTTGTTGTTTCTAAATCTGTGCCATATTCTCCTCGCTCTGTTCTTCTCTTCTATTAGTTTCCTGATTTCCCCTGGGAGTGGTTCGCCCACGGTTAATGACTTCCTCTTAGGTATGCTTGTATTGGCGGCCGAGGTTATTGCATTTGTGAGTGACTCTATTGCATCGTCAATATCTGTGGTTGTTTGTATTCGAGGAATGCTTATTGAGTTGCAGATGTGTAGCCGGTATTTTTTCCAGTCTGCTTTATTTAAGTCCCACGTTTGACTACTTTCGTTAAATACATGCTTGCGTAGGCGAACTGTTACGGGGCAGTGGTCAGAGTCTAATTCGTCCCAGCTGACTGCTGTTGCCCCAACATGGGACATACCTTTAATGATGGTGAGGTCTAATACACTTGGGTAATAGCGGGGCTGGGTTGGATACCTGGTGGGTTCACCTGGATGTATGATCCTTAGTCCACGCTGAAGGCAGAGGTTTAGGAGCTTCCGGCCGTTCTCATTGTCACTCCTGCACCCCCACTCAATGTTTCTGGCGTTTAAATCCCCGGTTAAAATGACTCTGCTATTCGTATCGAGAATTGAGATTAGATCCTGTTGTGTAAGGGGGCGTAATCTTGAGGGAGAGTTGTAAATGCAAGCTATTGTGATTGGACCAGTTGGAGTATTGATGTTTGCTGCTATTGCTTCAAGATGGTCGGTGTCAGAAAGAACGCGCTGATATGAAGTGATGTCTCTTCGTATTGCTAGTAACACGCCTCGCTTTGGGTGAGATGCGTCTGCTCTAAAAATATTAAAGCCGGGTATATGTAAGCGGATGTCTGGTGTGAGCAGTGTTTCTCTTATTGCTATGACATGCGCGTTACGCTGTCTTGAAAAATGGATAAGTTCGCAAATTTTATTTCTTAAACCATTGGAGTTCCAGTTTATGATATTTATGCTGGGGATAGCAGCCATTATCGAAAGATGCAGTCCCCGTCCTCCCGGAGAATCTTACTACGTTCAGTGGAGTCCTTAGCTTCAATAAGTTTAATGACCAAATTTAAAAATTTTGAGAGGATATCGGTAATTTGGGCGGTTAAGTTCCCTGCGTTATCTTCCGAATAAAAATTATGAATTCTACGCTGACTGGGCTTTTGAGAAGACATTGTTACTTGCGAGTAAGTCAGTGGAGTGAGATTGTTGTGCGGGTTGATTGTTGGCTGATTAATTGAGTTACGTCCTCGATTATTAGGTGGCAATTCGGGGAAATGGGTTTTGTTTGCAGGTGGCATGCTTGTTATATTTTCTGTTTTTGAAAAAAAAAAAAAAAAAATAATAATAAATTTTTTTATATATTAATTTTTATTATTTTTCATTTGAGAGATTTAATCAATTTTAATCGGCTTTAATTTTTTATAAAGCAAAACAAAAATCAATGGGAAAATTCTTAATTTTCTTGAATTTTTTGCGTTTTATTTAATTTTTATTTATTTTTTTTTTTTTTTTTTTAAGCTAGAGAAAATTATTATATTTTACTTTCTCTTACCCTATATGTGAAATATATATATAGAGAGAAAGTGTTTTGTATTATAGAGCTTAAATATCTAGTCATGGCTTGGGTCCAATGGGGGGGGGGGGTTTGAACCCCCAAATCCCCCCGTGGCTACGCCTATGGTGGCTCTTATTTATAACTTTCTCTTAACTATATACACTATGCGTCAATGCAAACGTGCCATTTTGTTTCTTCTTCAAAAATTTCATAAGAATTGGAAAAAAAAAAAAAATTTAAATGCGTAAAAAGTTCCAAAGGGGGGACCTCCTTTTGAATCAAAATTAACATACAAATCTCTAAGAATTAAACTTTCGACCGTTGGTTTTCGTTGAAACATTTTGTAAATTAAAATTAAATATACAAATTAAACACTAGGTTATTTGTTTCAAAGGTTTTATTAATTAAAAAATTAACACTTGATACGTATTTCGACAATTCTTTGTCATCATCAGAAGTGATTACATTCTAATAAATGAAAGTAGATACAGCATATATACCTATAGGCTATATGTATTATATGCTGTATCTACTTTCATGTATTAGAATGTAATCACTAGGGCTCGGATTTATAGGCACTGAAAATCTTTAAAATAGGCAGGCAACTAAGCACTAAAAACTATTAAAATAGGCACTTAAAAGGTATTATTTAAGAAATAATATAAAAATTTTAAAAATTGATGTCTTATTTTTGGTAATCTGGTGTGACTGGTCGCACAGCACACAATTTTTTCTTAATTTCGGTAATTTAAAGGCGCATTCTGTACTTGTTTGCCAGAATATTAATAGAAATCAAATTTCTAAGTACTAATTTTTAAAATTTTATATTAAAAATAAATTTTTTTTTTCGAAAAAAAGTATTTTTTTTTTCAAATCTCGGGATGGGGGAGTAATTACCCCCTTTATCCCCCCCCCTTGAAATATTTTTTTGATAATTCAAAAAATTTTAAATTTAGGCTATGTATAGCTCGTAAAAAATTGAAATTGGCTATTTGAACTTAAAATAGGCACTAAAAAAGGCATTTATAGATGAAATAGGCACTAAAACCCAGAATCGGCCAAAATAGGCATTATAGGCACTAACAAATGCCTCTTATTTTATTCAGAATTTCATGAAACGTATACATATCATATTGGCCTAAATTTTAAGCCATAAATTAAAAAAAGGCAAATAGGGCGAAATCCGAGCCCTAGTAATCACTTCTGATGATGACAAAGAATTGTCGAAATACGTATCAAGTGTTAATTTTTTTAATTAATAAAACCTTTGAAACCAATAACCTAGTGTTTAATTTGTATATTTAATTTTAATATCCATCAAAATCTCTACATCGAATTTTTGACATGAATCCAATAGTTTCTCTCTCTATATATTAACATATATAGAGGTAAGAGAAAGTAATATATTTCGAAATAATCTCGGTGATTATTTTATTATTTATTATTGACCCCAAAAGAAGGGTTCAAGAGTGTTTTTATATTTATTTATTTATTCTAAAAAGCAGCAGAAGCAGCAATCAATAATTTTTGAAAGGGAAAACAGATATTGAGATAAAACAAAAGGTTTGTGATTTGTTTGTTGTTGTTGTTGTTGTTTATTTTTTAAAGCTTTAGAGAGAGAGAGAATATATTATTCTAAAAGTGAGAATATATATGCCTAATAAAATCTAGGGTTTTTTTTTAGGATGGGGGAATTAACCCCGGTTCTATTTATTCATATTAATTACACTAGTCGACAAGTTATTCTTCACAAGAAATCTGATTAGTGAATCTAGTGCATTTTTCCATTCTGAATTCAGATATGTAGTTAGAATTTTTCCATCAGGCACAGTTTTAGAGATATAGAGTAAAATAGATTTTGATTGAAAATGTGCTCTAAAACGGCTTTTATTTAGAATATTCAAATTATTTTTAACGCCGCACCCCGTAAAAATATACAGATATTTAGAATACATATAAATTTTAAGTTTCATTCCAATCGGAGGTCATTTAGACGTGCCGCAAACGGCTTAAAGTTTAGAAAAATTGAAATTTTCAAGATTTTTGTTGCTTTGGTCACCCCTAATACAATTTTAGATATCCCTGAATGCAAAAAACATATATATACGATATTCTATAGTTCTTTGGCTTCCTAAAAATCATTCATTCGTAAATATCTGTTAATTATTAACGAAATTATGAACAAAAACGTCAGCAAAGAAAAAAGACAAGTACACTTAATGGCCGAAAAAAATAGACTTCAATTAATAGTCAATCAATAGTTTCCCATAGCACCTTAGTTTTTAAACTTGACTTGCGATTTATAGATGGCGCGCTTAACTACATCAGTAAAGTATACTTCAAACAAATTTTACTAATATCATCCATTGCAATGCATTGTGTCGTTAAATGCTCCGATTTCTCTCTCCCTTTTTCGCTCTCTTTCTGCGGTGTCAGCCAGATAATCGCTTGACATCCTGCCCTTATCTTCCCTGTTATCCCTTCTGGCTTGTCTAATTAAAGACTTTCTTTATGCCTTGAGGGCCGATCATCTCCTTTCAAAAGCATCGCTCTCGTAACAGAGAACACTTTGCCTGTTGGCTAAATCAAAAGTTGGATTCCATTTAAATAATAAAATGTTTGAGAGTGGGAAAGAAAGAAAGTATTATGATCGTAAAAAATCTAATCCTTTCCGTTTCAGATCATAACGATCCCAGAAATGCAAAAATAAATTGTGGGTGTGATGTGCTTTTTTTACTTTTTTGCTTATATCTCTAGAAGTATTCATCGGATTAGAATGATTTTTGACAAATTTGTAGTGCTAAGTGGCCCTAAGAAGGTATTAAAACTAGAAGTGAATCGGACCGCAGAGAGCGGTAAAAATGAGCGGAAACTTATTATCGCGAACATCGGTTTTCTCAGCTTCCTCTGCACCAAATCTTTTGAAACTCAGCTATAATAATTAGGACAAAAGCCTCTAGATCTAGAGCAAATTGAACAATCCGTTCAGTAGTTATTCAGAAAAATTGCGTTTTAAGATTTCAAACTTCGTTATTTCATAAAATATATCGAGATCTAATAAGTATTTAATTTAATTAATAAAATTGGCAACAAAGTTACAAAACTTTCCCGATCTTAATTGGAAAAAAGTTTTGCGATTCCTTTGCCTATTTTTATTTATATCCTTTATCTATAATAGCGAAGAGTTTGTCTGTCTGTCCATCCCGTAATAACGAAATGAAGATTTTTTTTTCACTCATACAAATAATAATCGAGTCTTCAGTGACTGAGCGATTTTAAGAAAATCCCGCTGGTGTGACAGTCACACATCATACACCTTGCTTTTGCATGTTGTGTGATGTGCTGATTTTTTGTCTTAAGATTTATTTAGTTTTTTTTTTTTTTTTTATTCATCTTATCGGTTGCCTAGGTCATTAGGGTTTTAATATATAATTATTTTTAAATTATTATTATCGATGGCTGCCGAAAGACGTACCATCAAGAGAAAGATATTGGACAACCCCCTCACTTCTACCTGAATTTAGAGCCTTTGAGGTATGTATACAGGGCCGTAACTAGGCAGATGCAATAGGTGCACTGTGTATGTTACATCTGACTAGTTACGGCCCTGTATACCATGTATACAGGGCCGTAACTAGTAGGGTATGCATACCTCAAAGGCTCTAAATTCAGGTAGAAGTGAGGGTTGTCCAATATCTTTTCTCTTGATGGTACAACATGCTGATTTCTCAGGTTCACCAACCTGATGTTTCACCGGACTTGGCATCGCTTAACCGAAGCGGAGATATGTTTAATTACCGAAAATATGTATATTAAAACACTAAAAGACAACCCAAGTCAAAACATAAATTCCTATTTAAACCTCAAAATCTTGAGTGAGGTTTTCGAGGGTCAGTTTAAGTTTTTGGAGATTGGATTCAACATAGAAAGCAATCAAAGTTTGTATTTCATATATAGGGTAAGAGAAAGTAAAAATAATTTATTTTTGAATTAAAAAAAAAAAAAAAAAAACGGTGCGAATTTAGAGAAAATCGAAAAAAAGACAGACCATGTCGCGAAAACCACTTTTTGGATTCAGGGGACCTCAAAACGTGAATATCCATCAAAATCTCGACATCGAATTTTTGACATGAATCCAATACTTTCTCTCTATATATATATTAACATATATACATAGGTAAGAGAAAGTAAAAATGAATATAAATAGGTAAAACGACACACATTCAGCACCTTAGAGGCACAAACCCATATTATATTCAAATAGAAGATCTGTACGGTATTAAGGGGGGGGGGTTGAATTCACTCCCCTCCCTCCTCTATAAATCCGTTACTCAGTTACAAATTCCGGAGAGAGAGGAGATGCGCTGCTCATGAACGGTTTACAATTACTGGATCAAGTTTAGAGAGCTCAACGCTATCTTGAGCTCTGAAATCTCCCCCCACCCTCTCTACCTTCTCCCCGCTCTTCTTCTTCATTCCAATCTAACTAATTGAGATTCTAAGTAGATATGGTATTGTTAAATGAGTAAGAGTCCGTCTCCTTTTCACCACCTGCACCACCCTCTAACCCCTTTCAACTTTTATCTTAAATATATTAAACTGAATATATATCTCGTGAATAACGCACTTGAGCTAAATATTTCATGGACCATTTTTTGTAGAAAATTCAATTTCCTGCAAATTTTTCCTTACGTTTTTTATTGTATCTTCAGCCGTTTTGTTAATAACAAAGAAAATATGACAATTTCATGGAAATAGGACTTTCGAGGCCGACACCGACGAAACGGTTCAAGTCCCAATCAAACAATACACATTTTAAAGAGTGTTTAATACACTACAGATGGCGACTAAGCGCAATGAAAAATCATAAAACCGAAGGGTGCTATAACAATTAAAAAAAAAAATCTGGTGTGACTGGCGCACAGCACACAACTTTCTCTTACCTTCGGTAATCGAAAGTTGTGTTCTGTGCTGTCACATCAGATTTTTTGTGTCGACATATATTTAGTTCCCGACAGTACGGAACATATGAATTCAGATGTAAAATTTTTTAAGTATGGCAAAATATTTATATTTTGTTACCATGGCAACCATTTCTCCTATCCTTCCCTATGAAATAGAAGAGTAAAGTGGTCTTCAGAAGATTTCAATCGCAAAATGAGAATATACATTTTAAAGAGCATCTAAAAAATAATTGATTTTTGAATTTAAAAAAAAATCGTTGGAGCGAATTTTGAGAAAATCGAAAAAAACTGAAAAAGTACATCAGTAAAGTACTAGTACTCTTTGGCCAATTTTGATTCAAAGCTTATTTTTCCGGTCCCGGGTGGTGTTTAACTTAAATATAAAATTTCAACCTCATAGCTCAATTCCTTCATGCTTAAAATTGAACACACCCACCCACACACACACACACAGACAGACCATGTCGCGAAAATCACTTTTTTTGGATTCAGGGGACCTCAAAACGTGAAGATCCATCAAAATCTCGACATCGAATTTTTGACATGAATCCAATACTTTCTCTCTATAAATATATTACATATATACATAGGTAAGAGAAAGTAAAATTCAACGATCGAGGGGAAGTGCTTAAAATTAACATTGAGGGCTGAAACTTCTAAGAAATGTTTTTTTCGAAGTTTGGAACAATATTTCAGTGTGTCTGGGAAAATAAAAATGATGAAATGAAACACTCTAATATATATGGACTCTGTTACGCATTAGTGTCTCAAGCGCCAGATACCGAGATTTGAGAAAATTAACATTAAAGTTTTTCTGATTTAAATTGTTTTTATTAGATTATATATCATTTTGTTTGTCAATTGTGCAAGTAAATACTGTAATGATTGCAGATATTCATAAATTATCTCTAAAAAAATACGACTAATTTAGAGAAAAACAATAAATTATTATTGCGAAATTCTCCAAGTCCAATTATATTTGCAAAAATGCTTTAAAGTCTCTTGACACATGATTGCAAATTAATCTATGCACTATTTATATTAATAAAATAATTTTAGGTTTATAATTCAAAAATTAAAACGGAGTTATTATTAAAGTTCTTTTATGATTATATTTAATACTAGTAGCATAGAAACTTTTTATCAAAATTACATTAATCAATTTTAAATAGTATTAATATTTTAAAATTAAATACAAAGTGATAACAAAATTTTCTCATCAATTAATTCCTGAATGGAAGTGAACATAGAAACAGTAAATCAAAGTTATAATAATGAAATCGACTTAATATTATTTATTTTGAGGTCTTTTCGAAATCCTCATCTTCATTATCAGGAATAATATCAAATTAAGTCCTACGAAACAACGTGTTAGGCACATAAATCATTTTTGCAAAATGAAAACTCTACATTGAAATATTGTAAAAATAATTTTAAGCTTTTACATTAAATATAAATTTTTTTAGGACATATTTCATAAAAAATATTATTAATTATAGCATTTGAAACAATATTCCGTGCTTAAATCAATTTTTAATTTTTTTTGGCGCTTGACACACTAATGCATAACAGGGTCCATATATAAACCCCCCCACATCCCCATGCATAAAAACAAGCAATTGGTGATCCCGCATTCCAAGATGATCGCTTTGATGAATCACTCAAATTAAATGAACCAAAAAAAAAAAAAAAATTTTGAGGAATTTTAGTATAAACATTTAATCCGAATTTAGAAGATATATTAATTAACTGGCGCCGCCTGGGTGCAAGATATATTTAAAAAAAAAAATACGAAAATAGTGATTGAGACAGAGAGAGAGAGAGAGAGAAGAGAGGCGTGTTGAATGATAAATTAATGATGTTAGAGAGAGAGAGGAGGGTTGAAAGGGTGCCAAAAGTAAGCAGCGAGGCGTTACTAGTCTCTAGGCTCAATATAATGAGCCCCAGGAATTAATTATTCCTCCATGGGATCTATAAAATATGTCCTCTGGTGCTTCCTTACCCTATTCTCCTATATTAGAACAAGAGATGCCTAGATAGAGGAGGTTTCACTTATTTACCCCTCCCCCCTTCAAAGTTGTGTCATGTTGTTCTGTCACACCATCATTGGTATAGTTATTTAATTTTTACTTTCTCTTACCTATATGTATATGTTTTTTTTTTTTTTTTTTTTTTTTTTAATTTATTATCGGCTGCGGCAGAAGCCATCCAGCCCCTTTTTTTTTACTTTCTCTTATTACATTTTGGATACATTATTTGTTAACATTTCTTTTTTTTTTTTTCAAATTTTATCAATTGTTACATTTCTCGGGGTTATGCGGATGGATGATGTGAATAAAGTGTAAATGAAAGACGAGGAAAAATAACGGAACAATCAAAAAACAAAAAAAAAAAACCTGCTTTAAACCAAAAGCAAAAATCAAAATATCGACAAAAATTATAAGATACCATTATAAGGGTGCGTACACACCTGCGCTCTGCTCCGCTCGCGAGCAGTTCGCGGCTCGTGTTCATTGCTCGTTCCATTTTCATTGAAATTATTCATTTTGACGAACCTGCCGCGATCCAAAGAAAAGCCACGAACATTTTAATTAATTTGGAATTTTTATTATTAATTATTTATAATTATTAATCGCAAATAGATTGTGTTGCTGAGCGCGCCTAATTACTAATAAAAAAACATTTAAACTAATTATTATTTGGTGTAGATAATAATGTCTCTGAGGCGAGATAGAGAAAACGCTCTTGCCGTTTCGGTTATGAGTGGTGCTTTTTTGCTAATGGCAAGTTTGTCAAAAAAGAAAAGGAGACAACGACGTTGGTGGTGTCATGGGCGTAGCCAGACTTCTTGTTAGGGGGGGGCCAACTCCTCGTTAGGGCGAAGAGGGGGGTTTGCAATTAATATCTACATAGAGTATTAATTATTTATTTAAATAAAATAAAAAAATTAAATTAATGTAGTGAATTGGAGTGTTAAAAAAAAATTTCCAATGGGAAAAATATATATATATATTTTTTTTTTAATTTTTAGGACCAGCCAGGGGGGCAACGGCCCCCCTGCCTCCCCCTGGCTACGCCCATGGGTGGTGTACTAATCTATTTAAAAAACAGAATGGTAGTGAAATTGTGATGGACTTGAGGTCGCAACAAATAAGCGGTCAATATAAGAATTTTACTCGAATGTCAGAGATTATTTGTCAAGTCTATTTAATATAAAAATAATAAATTTTAATATCAATTTATATTTTATATAATTTTTTTTTTTTTATTAAACCCGATCCTTTGAAAATATTTGATTAATTCTTCATATATTGAAAACTGATATTAAAATTTACTTAAAAAATACTATATAAAATCATCATAGGCCTATATTTTAAGGAAATAATATACATAAAATTAACCTCCCTGGTCTCTGAGGGACATAGAAGATGATAATATTAAAAAAAATATTTAAATAATGATTTAGAGAAGACTTATAAAGGCTAAAAGTAGGTCTATTTTATATTTTGCTCGCGAGCCGCTCGCGGCACCGCAGCGCGCCGTCCAAATCTGAGCCGCGAACCATCAAAGGGTTTGTCGAAAAAGCCGACAAGAGATGGATCGCGGCGAGCAGCTCGCGAGCGACTCTCGAGCAGCTCGCGAGCATCTCAAAACCCGTACACATCTAACGAACATGGTGCTCGCGAGCGGAGCAGAGCGCAGGTGTGTACGCACCCTTACACATACAAACAAAAAAATCAAAATAACACCACCATAAAACCCCCCCAAAACCAAATTTTACATTCTTAAAAATAAAACCAAAAACCAAAATATTTTAAATTATTTAACAAAAAATTAATGAAAATTTATCAAAAAAAAAAACACAGTCAGAATAAGATAGCATCAAAACAAAAAACAACATATTATAGCCTCCAACCCGGAAGGCAAAAAGCAACATTTTCATCAAAATACATACAGAAATCCAAAAATAAAATATCATCAAAAGAAAACGATCACAAAAAAAAAAAAAAAAGAGTCAAAACTAAAGAAAAAAGCCAGAGGTCAGGAAAACTAAAGCGAGAAACCAACCAAAAAAAAATAACTCTCCAAAATACATGTCAAACCAAATTCCACAACAAAACCAACATTCCACAACCCACAAAACACCAAAAAAACAGCAGGAAAACAAAATAGAAATAATTACAAGGTAGATTATCAAAATATATCATCCAAAAAATTCCAATAAGACTCTAAAGCGTAATTTTGGATCTATTGCAAAAGGTGTTCAGTCCCAGCCAATAATAAAAAGCATCTATTTTGTTAACAATCTTTATTTCGGAACGTTTCAGGCTATGATCAACAAACCTGTCATTTTCAGCCCTCCAAGTTAGAAACAGGGCCGTGCCTAGGTTGTTTAGCGCCCGGGGCAAGTTAGTCCTTTAGCGCCCTTCGAGTAAAAGTGACGTCAAAAATTTTTACAATGTTTATCCATTTGTGTCTAAAAGAAATATAAAAATAAAAAATCGTAAATAAAAAATAACTTAAAATAAAATAATTATATATATGGGTCATTCCATGCCAAATCGACAAATTTTTTTCCTGACCCCGGCGGATTTCGCTGAAAATTTCCTATTTTTTTCTACCCCTTAAAAGACATTTTTGAGAATTTTTCAAATTTTTTTTACCCAACTAAAAAAAAGTTATGAATTTTTGAAAAAAAAAACCGCTCTTTTTTTTCTAAATAACTATAACTTTTTTTAAAATTGATATTTCGGAACCCCGCAAGGCTATAAAAATTTTGTTTTTTAATGTAGTTTTAAGAAAAAAATACAAAAACTATTTCAGGAGCCCGGGTATATGAAATATTTCAGTTTTTTTGAAAAAACCCTAATTTTATTTGGACCATTTTTTTTTAAATTTTTTAAACTCAAAAAAAACTTCAACTAATTCTACAATTATCCCCCTAATTTCAAGATGTGCCGACGATTGCTTCTATTTTTTTTTTTTGGTTATAAAAAAATTTTCCTGAAATTTGGTTTATTTTTTACGTAACTTTTTTATGAAATTTTTTCAGCTTTATCGTGAAACTTTAGAAGTTGAAAAATGATATTTTATTCGAAAATTTTAAGTCATCATACTAAAAATTGTTTTTTTTTCAGTCTCGTACTTAAAAATTGTTTTTTTTTCAGTCTCGTACTTTACTGAAAAAAAAAACAATTTTTAGTATTCAGTAAAGTACGAGACTGAAAAAAAACAATTTTTAGTATGATGACTTAAAATTTTCGAATAAAATATCATTTTTCAACTTCTAAAGTTTCACGAGAAAGCTGAAAAAATTTCATAAAAAAGTTACGTAAAAAATAAACCAAATTTCAGGAAAATTTTTTATAACCAAAAAAAAATAGAAGCAATCGTCGGCACATCTTGAAATTAGAGGGGATAATTGTAGAATTAGTTGAAGTTTATTTTGAGTTAAAAAAAATTTAAAAAAAAAATGGTACAAATAAAATTAGGGTTTTTTCAAAAAAACTGAAATATTTCATATGTCCGGGCTTCTGAAATAATTTTTTTATTTTTTTCTAAAAACTACATTAAAAAACAAAATTTTTATAGCCTTGCGGGTTTCTGAAAATATCAATTTTAAAAAAGTTATAGTTATTTGAAAAAAAGAGCGGTTTTTTTTTCAAAAATCCATAACTTTTTTTAGTTGGGTAAAAAAATTTGAAAAAATTCTCAAAAATGTCTTTTAAGGGGTAGAAAAAAGATAGAAAATTTTCAGCGAAATCCGCGGGGGTCAGGAAAAAAAATTTGTCGATTTGGCATTTTTTTTTATAACCAAAAAAAAAATAGAAGCAATCGTCGGCACATCTTGAAATTAGAGGGGATAATTGTAGAATTAGTTGAAGTTTATTTTGAGTTAAAAAAATTTAAAAAAAAAAATGGTACAAATAAAATTAGGGTTTTTTCAAAAAAACTGAAATATTTCATATGTCCGGGCTTCTGAAATAATTTTTTTATTTTTTTCTAAAAACTACATTAAAAAACAAAATTTTTGAAAAATGACCCATATGTATATTTTATATTTCTTTGAGACACAAATAAACATGAAACCAACAACTAACATTAAAGAAGAAGAATATTTATTTCAAAAAATAAAAATACAATTTCACATAAATTTGAAATTGTAAGCATCTCATTTACTTTGCTAAATACGGCAGACGATAATCAAAATTCTCAAATTTATCACATTTTTCTCGGCTGGTCAGTAGCCGTACCTAACACATTGCACATATAACAAAATATTTTTTACATTGTCACAATAATGTAACGCATATTAGCATTCAAAGATTCATCTGTACTTGCGTCCCTTCAAAATTTGCATCCTGGGCAAAGGCCCCGGTCGCCCCCCCCCCCTAAGCACGGCCCTGGCTAGAAATATATACATACATTCATTAAATAATTGTTTTGTTAATAAATCGTCATAATAGTAGCTAGCTTGGAGGGCTGAAGATGGCTTTGTTGATCATAGCCGAAACGTTCCGAAATAAAGAGTGTTAACAAAATAGATGCTTTTTATTATTGGCTGCATCCTCTTTTTATATCATTAATCTAATTGTATAACAGCCAGAATTCGTTATATATTATATATTTCATTTTTCAATTCTCTCAATATTTTTTTCAAATTCCACTTTTAATAATAATAATAATATTTATTTAATATTTATAATTTTCTCCTTTGTTTCAGATGGGTGGTTGGGAGTGGGGGCTGCACTACGGCGTTCTTCGAATGCAACCAAGTGAATTCTTCAGTACGTAAATATTTAATTAAATCCATTCAAAATAATTACTCAAAGATATAAGAAAAATATTTTTTTTTTTTTTTTTAGTCAAGGGCATCATTATAAAAATTTAGAAATATTATTTCTCATCATTCTTAATGCCGTGGTGGCATGAAAATTTCAAGATAAAATAACTAGAAAAGCATAACAAGAAATCAGTGACTTTGATAAATTGGATCTAAAACGTCAACTCAAATAAATAAATATATTTTTATTTTGATAAATAAAATAAAATATCAAATCTTAAGTAGGCCTATTAATTTTTTTTTTTTTAATCAAGCTAATTTCTTGATATTAATTTTTATTTTTTTTTTTTTAGGTGACACATCAAAAAGAATATACAAACAAAATAAGAAAATATTCGCTCAATTTTCACTATATCATGTCGCCTTATTATTCCCTCTAATAAAGTGAAATAATTAAGAAAAATTATATTCAAATATCAACATCAATGAAATTCTTTAGAAATAAAAATGAATATTTGAATTCTGTGAATAGACTCTACCTATTGCTTCGTTCTGATAAACTTGATAGCAATATAAGAATTGGGCAAATTTATCATTGATCCTCAATATCTTAATGAATCTTTAAAAATCATCTTACATCAATCAAACTCTACATACAATCAGCCATAAACATCATGATTTGCCCAAGAACACTTTTGGAGGATAGGGAGGGCTGTAAGGGGAGATGTGGAGGCCCTTTAAAAAAAATCAACTTGAGGAACAGGTATGTTGATCTTGGCATCATTGTTACCTTTTGATAAGTGAGACAGATTCTTAAAGATATCCTTTTTGCAGATTTGACCACTGCAACTGGAATAAGCTGAATTGAAAAGGGAATCCGTCGAATGACCTTCAACTCCTCCTGAAGGTGAATATTTTAGGCTTCTACTGAACATAATCACATAAACATACAAATTCATAAATTTAATATCTGTTTTTAATTTTTAATTATTTTTTTTTTTTTTAGAATTTGAGAACTTCAGCAAAAGCAGCAAAGGCAGCATCGGCAGCAAAGGGTATTTTTTGCCTGGCTTGGGGAGAAGAGGGTGAGTTATGCAAAGAGGATTTTTTTAGCCTGCGGCTTCTTGTCGTGAAACGAGAATATCTTTCATTATAAGTCTGTGTTAAAGATTCGTTGTTGTTGTTGTTGTTGTGTTTATCTATAGGTGTCCACTAATCTTGAGCTAGTTCGCTTTGTTTAGATCTCTTGATTTGTTTTTACTTTCTCTTACCTATGTATATATGTAATATATATAGAGAGAGAAAGTATTGGATTCATGTCAAAAATTCGATGTCGAGATTTTGATGGATATACACGTTTTGAGGTCCCCTGAATCCAAAAAAGTGGTGTTCGCGACATGGTCTGTCTGTGTGTGTGTGTGTCTGTGTGTAATTTCAAGCATGAAAAAATTGAGCTATGAGGCTGAAATGTTATATTTAAGTTAAACACCCCCGGGAGCGTGAAAATAAGCTTTTAATCAAAATCGGCCAAAGAGTACTAGTACTTTACTGATGTACTTTTTCAGTTTTTTTTTCGATTTTCTCTATATGTCGACACGAAAAAATCTGGTGTGACAAGCACAGCACACAACTTTCTCTTACCTTCGGTAATCGAAAGTTGTGTTCTGTGCTTGCCACACCAGATTTTCTTTGAATCGCTTCACAAATTAATTTCTTATAAAAATCAAAGGAATTAAAAATTCAAAAATTAACAAATTCTTGTTAATATTTTGACTTAAATTTGGCTATTTTGGTAGAAAATTTTTTAAATTATTTTATATTTAAATTAAATTCTTATAATTGAATAAAAAAATAGCTTTTCTCCTTTTTAATTTTCCCTGTATTTTTGATAAATGTATATAGGGCCTATATATCAATAGAGAAAGGAAAAGAAATATTGAGAAATATGGGATGTTTTTTTCCAGATGATCGGATTATTGATGTGACGTGCAAAAGCCCCTTTGGCCCACACAGACACACAACACGCACACACTTGGCACAGCGTTTTATTAAGATATTCGGTAGAAAAGTGGGAAAAAAAAAAGGGGAGGAGGAAAATAAGAAGCTTTTGCCAATTCACGTGTTTATATAAAAAAGAAGTGTGACGTTTGAATTAATTATAAAGTGGACATTAAAGGGAGGGAAATTTAATAAATTGTCTTTTAACAAATAAGACATAATATAGATAATTCTTTTACAAACCGAACAATTTCTGGCCCACATATTTTTTATTTGGCTGATTTTTTTACGTGTTCTATATCGAAAAAAAAAGAGACCCGTTGTTTTTTTTTAATATTTTGGAAAATAGAGAGGGCGAACCCTCGGCATTCCTTTATTGCCATTGCAAAATAGAAAACAATGAAAAATCAAAAGCTCAAGAAAAAAAAATTAAGCACCGGCTCGCTTGTGGCGACCCTCGCCATTTCTTTTTTAGCAATTGCAAAATAGAAAACAATGAAAAATCAAACTTTAAAGAGATTCTACGTATTTTCAATATTTTTAATTAAAAAAAAAATATATATTTTTTCTATCTTTCCACCAAAGAGCACTGATTAATGATCCTTGTTTATCGCTAGAAGAACCAATTAAAAACGTTTTTGAATGTGCATTTTTTTTCTCTTTAATACAAATAAAACTTATAGGAAGTGTTGGAGGAGTAAGAGGCGGTTGCAGTCAGAGGGAAGGGGCCATTAATTTTGCGTTAACACCCAGAGAAGACTCTTCATTACAAGTAGGGTCCTTTTACTAGAAGAGGGAGCAAAGCAGGATGTTAAAAACGTACCCACTGCATTACGGTCACGTCGCTCATTAGCCCTAGCACGCACACGGTTGCCAAGAGCCCAAGGAAAACGCGAAAAATGTATGTTAATTCCGAATGGAGGCTCATTATTATTAATTTTGTCAGCTTGTATTCAGAATCTCTCTTCATTTATTATACTAACAAATTTATTTTTAAATTAAAATAAAAAAAAATTAATATTTTTTAAAGTCTGATATAGGCCCGTAGGCTATATCAGAACAAACAAAAAAAAGAAAAAAATACTAGCTGCGCTATTTTACCACAGCACACCTAAAAAAAGCAAAGCTATTTATAGTCTCATTTTTTTTTTTATAAAAAAAACACTCACACTTTTTCTCATTCACACTCACATTCACACACACATACTCACAGTCTTTTCGGCAACTTAGGCCATTTAAGACTTTAAGCAATACTCGTATTTATATAATACTAGCCGCGTCGCCCCCCTGGACCCCCTCCAGCTGGCTCGGGCCCGCCTGCGGCGGACCCTTGCCTTTTCTTCTTAATTAAGGAAAAAAAATTATTATTATTCCATTCCAGTGCCTGCTTGAGGATTTGTTTACATTCATGGAATACACAAATGAAAAGAATACATAAATATTTCTCTATACATTTCCTATGGGAGAAATCGTAACTTTAAAAATTAATAACTCAAAAAGTTATGGGAATTTCGGGATGAAAATAATTTTCCTGTAATCCCGAGAAGGTCCTCTTTATGCATAAAAAATTTCATTTCAAAATTCCAACGGGAAGTTACCTAAATAGAGCGTGACAGACGGGCAGACAGACAGACGAACATTAGTGAATTATATATATAGATATATTTATTTGGGGTCCAGGCATTCTTATTTAAGACATTTGGTATCCAAGTGGCTTAAATAAAATCATCGGACTGCCTGAAGCCCGAACCCGCGACGTTTGGTATACGAGGTTAGCACGCTAACCTCTACGCCAAGCCTCGAGGGCCCAAGCTATTTATAGTCTCATGATATTAAAGATATTCTAATAGAAATTATAATAAGAGTTTTGAATTCTATGATTCAGTGAATGTGTAAATTTATTTATTTATTGGCATTTGTATGCCATTTTGAAATGTAAATTTTTAGAATTCCAATTTTTATTTTATTTATTTTCTTTCAAAAAAAAAAAAGAAAAAAAGAGGATTCCCTAAAGATAGGCAAACATATAGGAAGCTAGCAAATGGTTGCATATGTTCACGGCGTTTGTCGTTAAATTTCATATTGTTTCATATTTACTTTCTCTTAGCTATTTGTATATGTTAATATACATGTATGGATCGTGTATTTTGAAAGTGGTGTAAGTCCATTTTCCTTTGTTTCGAGAAAATGAAAGATTAACATATTTGTTTATTAAAAAATCTATTTACTGATCAATTTTCAATTGTACAGAACATGGGAATTTTTTAAGAAATTTACCTCTAGCTAGTTATACATAGAAAATTTACATTCATTTAAGGATAAATTATGTGATATCTTATTTTTTAAAAAATGGACTTACACCACTTTCAAAATAAACGGTCCATATATATATAGAGAGAGAAAGTATTGGACTCATGTCAAAAATTCGATGTCGAGATTTTGATCGATACGTTTTGAGGTCCCCTGAATCCAAAAAAAATAGTTTTCGCGACATGGTCTGTCTGTGTGTGTGTCTGTCTATGATCAAAATATCTCAAGAACGAAAAGAGCTAGAAAGTAGAAATTTTATATTTAAGTTAGGTACCTCCCTGGGACGAGACACGAAACTTTTGAAAGAAATCGGCCAAAAAGTACTAGTACTTTACTGATGCAGTTTTTCAGTCTTTATCGATTTTTTCAAAATTTGCTCCTACGATTGATTAAAATTCAAAAATCAATTATTCTTTAGATGCTCTTTAAAATGTATATTCTCATTTTGCCATTACCGGAAGGTAAGAGGAAGTTGTGTGCTGTACGACCAATCACACCAGGTTTTTCCCATGGCAAGTTGAACTAACAAACATAATGTTGCTCTAAGAAAAATGAAAGCAGAAAAGGAAAATCTTTCTCTGAATCATTTCTGAAATTTCGAAAAAGTTTGTATCTATATTATTAGAAAAAAATCCAAATTGTGTTTCGTTATCATGTTAATCGATCCTTTTGAACTTAAACAAATAAATTATCAATTGTTTTGTTTTAAAGCGCCAATTTTTTTTTTTTTTTTTATTAAATATTGAAAATTAAAAAAATTGAAGAATCAAAAAGGAAAAAAACTTGATCGAAGAGGAAAGGGTTATTGTATGCTTGCATGTGGATGGAAATTTGGTAGAGAGAGGGCAAGAGGAGGGAGCTCGGGGACTGACAAGCTTCCTACTTTGATGTAGATTTATGACAAGTCACATTCTTTGTGTAAGTGTGCTCCCCCCTGACCCCTTCCCTCCCCCCAATACACCAAACATGATCTATCATACTTGCAAAACGAACTCAAAAAAATGTTAAAAGAAATAAAATTTAAATGATTGATAACCCTATCGCTACTTGAAAATAATTAATTGAACCCCGTCGCGCTATTGATAGGTTTTAACCCTATAGAGATAGAGAGAGGGAGTATCTAGTTCATTTATTATCTAATATTTGAGTTAGATGATGACGACGATCAGGCCGTAGTCAGGGGGAAGTACCCCCTCCCGAAATCCAGAAAAATTATAGGCCTAAATAAAAATAAAAAATCTGGTGTGACTAACGCGTAGCACACAACTTTCTCTTACCTTCGTTAATCGAAAGTTGTGTTCTGTGCTTGTGACACCAGATTTTTTGTGTCAACATATATTTAGTTCCCGACAGTACGGAACATATGAATTCAGATGTAAAATTTATAAGTATGGGAAAATATTTATATTTTGTTACCATGGCAACTATTTCTCTTCCCTATGAAATACAAGAGTAAAGTGGTCTTCAGAAGAATTCAATTGCAAAATGAGAATATACATTTTAAAGAGAATCTAAAAATTAATTGATTTTTGAATTAAAAAAAAAATCGTTGGAGCAAATTTTGAGAAAATAAAAAAAAACTGAAAAGTTACATCAGTAAAGTAGTAGTACTCTTTGGCTGATTTTGAAAGCTTATTTTTCCTGTCCCGGGGGGTGTTTAACTTAAATATAAAATTTCAACCTCGTAGCTCAATTCCTTCATGCTTAAATTTGAAAACCCACCCACAGACAGACCATGTCGCGAACTTTTTTGCATTCAGGGGACCTCAAAACGTGAAGATCCATCAAAATCTCGACATCGAATTTTTGACATGAATCCAATACTTTCTCTCTATATATATATTACATATATACATAGGTAAGAGAAAGTAAAAATGTGTAGAAAAAATCTGGTGTGACTGGCGCACAGCACACAACTTTCTCTTACCTTCGGTAATCGAAAGTTGTGTACTGTGCTTGTCACACCAGATTTTTTGTGTCGATATGTATTTAGTTTCCGACAGTAGGGTACAATTGAATTCAAGATGTAAAATTTATAAGTATGGGAAAATATTTATATTTTGATACCATGGCAACCATTTCTCCTATCTTTTCTATGGAGTACAAGAGTAAAGTGGTCTTCAGAAGATTTCAATCACAAAATGAGAATATACATTTTATAGAGAATCTAAAAAATAATTGATTTTTGAATTTTAAAAAAAATCGTTGGAGCAAATTTTGAGAAAATCGAAAAAAACTGAAAAAGTGAATCAGTAAAGTGCTAGTACTTTTTGGTCGAGTTTGTTCAAAAGCTTCGTGTCACGTCCCATGGGGGTGTCTAACTTAAATATAAAATGTCAACTTCCTAGCTCTTTTCGTTCTTGAGATATTTTGTTCACAGACACACAGACACACACACAGACACACAGCACAGACCATGTCGCGAAAACCACTTTTTTGGATTCAGGGGACCTCAAAACGTGAAGATCCATCAAAATCTCGACATCGAATTTTTGACATGAATCCAACACTTTCTCTCTATATATATATTACATATATACATAGGTAAGAGAAAGTAAAATCTGTTAGAAACTATATTATTTTATTCATTTGGAAGGAATGAAATCTTCAATGTAAATTTTGCGTAAAAGTTACAATTCTCTCGAGCGTTATATTGGGACAATTTTGTCACTGGAGCTGAATGTAGAGAATATTTAAAGAAAATTTAAAAAATAATGGATTTTTGAATTCTAATCATTGGAGCCGTATTTAGAAAAAATCTAAAAAACTGAAATTCTTTGGTCGATTTTGTTTAAAAGCTTATTTTCACGTCCCAGAGTGATGCCTAACGTAGTTTAATTCCTTCATGCCTAAAATTGAACACACACACAGACAGACCGCAAAAACCACTTTTTTACTTTCTCTTACCTATGTATATATGTAATATATATATAGAGAGAAAGTATTGGATTCATGTCAAAAATTCGATGTCGAGACTTTGATGGATCTTCACGTTTTGAGGTCCCCTGAATCCAAAAAAGTGGTTTTCGCGACATGGTCTGTCTGTGTGTGGGTGTGTGGGTGTGTGTGTGTGTGTGTTCAATTTTAAGCATGAAGGAATTGAGCTATGAGGTTGAAATTTTATATTTAAGTTAAACACCCCCGGGACCGGAAAAATAAGCTTTTAATCAAAATCGGCCAAAGAGTACTAGTACTTTACTGATGTACTTTTTCAGTTTTTTTCGATTTTCTCAAAATTTGCTCCAACGATTTTTTTTTAAATTCAAAAATCAATTATTTTTTAGATGCTCTTTAAAATGTATATTCTCATTTTGCGATTGAAATCTTCTGAAGACCACTTTACTCTTGTATTTCATAGGGAAGGATAGGAGAAATGGTTGCCATGGTAACAAAATATAAATATTTTCCCATACTTATAAATTTTACATCTTGAATTCAATTGTACCCTACTGTCGGAAACTAAATACATGTCGACACGAAAAATCTGGTGTGACAAGCACAGTGCACAACTTTCGATTACCGAAGGTAAGAGAAAGTTGTGTGCTGTGCGCCAGTCACACCAGATTTTTAGATTTAGAGAACCTCAAAACGTGCATATCCATAAAAATCTCGACTTATAATTTTTGACATGAATTCAATACTTTCTCTCTATATATAGATATATATGTAGCGATAAGAGAAAGTAAAAACTGGTTTTTGCAACATGGTTTGTTTGTCTGTCTGTGTGGGTTCAATTTAAACCATGAAGGATTTGAGTTGAGCTAGGAGGTTGAAATTTTATATTTAGTTAGACACCCTCCTTAGGCGTGAAAATAAGCTTTCAATCAAAATCCGCCAAAAAATACAATTTACTGATGTACTTTTTCAGTTTTTTTTTTCAATTTTCTCTAAATTTGCTGCAACGATTTTGATTGATATTTATAAATCAATTATTTTTTGCCCCTGAAATTTCTTGTAATTCCTAGAAAAGATCAAGGTCTTTAAAATACACAGGTTGGCCATAAACTAGTAAACAAACAATTTTCCGGTCACAGTTTTTGATTGGTCCACGTCATGAAGCTCCTCCTGGCTTGTATTTTTCTATGTGCCAGCACTGCCTATAACCTAGTTCACATTCATTTTGTTTTGTTTGCAAATTTTATAGTTTCTGACTAAACTAATTTAGCCCCTGGTATTTATTCTGCTTTATTAATAATATACCGTTTATAAATATTTATAAATGGTTTGTTCCGAAAGATCTTTTACGAAAAGAGGAGCTCCATGACGTCACTTTTTTGGAATGAAAAAAATGTAAACAAACCGAGTTTGACCCCCCTGGAAAAGATAAAAGAATTGGTTGCCATGGTAACAATTTATAATTATTTTCCCATGTTTATAAATTGTATATCTTGAATTTGCCCTCGGGGCTTGGTGTAGAGGTTAGCGTGCTAACCTCGTATAGCAAACGACGCGGGTTCGGACCCCAGGCAGTCCGATGATTTTATTTAAGCCAATTGGATACCAAATGGCTTAAATAAGAATGCCTGGACCCCATATATGTCTATTAAATCAATAACGGTTATCGTAAATGTCTTACATGGCCTGAGTTGCCGAAAAGACAGTGTGAATGTGTGTGTTAGTGTGAGTGTGAATGAGAAAAAAGTGTGAATGTTTAAAAAAAAAAAAAAAAATCTTGAATTTAAATATAAATTTATATACCAGAATTCGCTGGTTGTTTCTTCTCCATTACCTTGATTCAATCGTCCCAGCATACGTGATTTATTTTTCTTAAATATACCATACTGTCAGAAACTAAATATGTGTCGTCACAAAAAATCTAGTGTTACAAGTACAGAAAGTGCGATCAGTCACACCAGATTTTTATATTATATATATTACAAGTGGTAAAGCCCGCTTTCGGTGGAATTAATTTTTTCATCAAAAACTATGAATCAAATAGCAATGTTTTTATAGACAGTAGGCCTATACCGTAAATTAAAATTGAAAATGTTATAGATACGGTAAAAAGAAAAAAAATTACAATAGCAGAATTAAATTTAAATGTTGGATTAAAATTTGATATTCTATCATTTATTTCTAATTTACTAAATGAGCATTTTCATAATTTTCCCATTAAATTTAATGTTTCAACAAATCGATGTAATTAGTAATCTTAATATCCTATTATTTCAATTTATTGTTTAATTTTAAATAAACGGTAGCTAAAAAATTAATTTTGAAGAGGAAAAAAATCTGGTGTGACTGGTCGCTCATCACACAACTTTATCTTAGCTTCGTTAATTGACAGTTTTCTTCTGTCCTTGTCACACCAAATTTTTTGTGTCGACATATACCGTATTTAGTTTCCGACAGTATGGTACATTTGATTTAAAGTTATAAAATTTACAAACAAAGAAAATTGGGCTGGATTGCATAACTTTAATGTTCATCAGCGGCAAAATTGATTATGATTTTATTATGTCACAATTGAGGGAGAAAATATCATAGACCCCGCATCACCGTACCTAAGCAATATATCCTTAATTGTTTGTATTGTTTAATTATATTGTGCTTTTTTACTTTCTCCTACCTATATATGTTAATATATAGAGAGAAAGTATTGGATTCATGTCAAAAATTCGATGTCGATTTAGAGGATTTCAAAACGTGTATATCCTTGATGAATATACATGTTTTGCGATCCCCTTAATCCAAAAAAGTGGTTTTTGCAAAATGGTTCGTCTGTCTGTGAACAAAATATCTCAAGAGCAAGGAGGTTGAAATTTTAACACCCACTGGCACGTAACACGAAGCCTTTGAACAAAATTGGCCAAAGAGTTTACTGATGCACTTTTTCAGATTTTTTAGATTTTCTCAAAATTCGCTCTAATTAAAATTCAAAAATTAATTATGTTTTAGATGCTTTTTAAAATGTATATTCTCATTTTGCTCTCAAAATTGTTTAAAGCACACGTTATTCTTGTACTTCATAGGAAATAAGAGAAATATTTCCCATGGTAACAAAATATAAATATTTTCCCATGTTTATAAATTTTACATCTTGAATTATAATATAGCCCTCGGGCCTTGGTGTAGCGTGCTAGCCTTCTGTGTCAAGGGTCGCGGGTTCGCATCCCGGCTAATGCGACAAACATTTATTTCAATTTAATTGTCTACTAATAAATTGAAATAAATAGAGACTGGGTCTAAATGGTCTTCGCAGCCGAAAAAGAACTTAAATAAATAAAAAAAAAAATTCTAATATATCGGCGTAAACTAAACATATGTCGACACAAAAAAATCTCCTGTGACAGAACATGTGCTGTGCGATCAGTCACACCATATTTATATGGAGAATCAATTGAGAATCAATTTGTTTTAAAATCTTTGTCGGCATCTGACGCCATTTAGACTTTACACCTGGTAAACCATTTAGTAGCCAATAAATTTTTTCGCTGTGGACGCAACTACCTTTTAGAACATGTATCGAGAATTTTTCTGTAATTTTTATATTTATTCGAATAGGAATATTTCAAAGAATGATCCAAATAAATTTTTAAATATTAAGTATCTCTTCACAATTAAAAAATCTGGTGTGACTGGCGCACAGCACCCAACTTTCTCTGCCCTTCGGTAATCGAAAGTTGTGTTCTGTGCTTGTCACACCAGATTTTTTGTGTCGACATGTATTTAGTTTCCGACCATAGGGTACGATTGAATTCAAGATGTAAAGTTTTTTTTTTTTTTTTTTTTTTTAAACACATTCACACTTTTTTCTCATTCACACTCACACCCACACACACATTCACACAGTCTTTTCGGCAACTTAGGCCATTTAAGACCCTGACGATAACCGTTGAGCGTTTTAAGCCATTTGGTATCCAAATGGCTTAAATAAAATCATCGGACTGCCTGGGTCCGAACCCGCGACGTTTGGCATAGGAGGTAGGCACGCTACCTACTATGCCACACCCGGGGCGATGTAAAGTTTATAAATATGGGAAAATATTTATATTTTGTTACCATGGCAACCATTTCTCCTATCTTTTCTATGGAGTACAAGAGTAAAGTGGTCTTCAGAAGATTTCACTGACAAAATGAGAATATACATTTTATAAAGAATCTAAAAAATAATTGATTTTTGAATTAAAAAAAAAACGTTGGAGCGAATTTAGAGAAAATCGAAAAAAAAAAAAAAAAAACTGAAAAAGTGCATCAGTAAAGTACTAGTACTCTTTGGTCGATTTTGTTCAAAAGCTTCGTGTCACGTCTCATGGGGGTGCCTAACTTAAATATAAAATTTCAACTTCCTAGCTCTTTTCGTTCTTGAGATATTTTGTTCACAGACACACAGACAGACAGACAGACCATGTCGCGAAAACCACTTTTTTGGATTCTTCTTCTCAGTCATTAGTGTCAGACTCGACACGTTGTGGCTACTCTGAAGAGTAACTCTCATGGGAATGATACTGAGGTGGGTTCCCGTTTCCTTCCTCAGGAGGAGGCATCTCAAATAGAGTTGGATAATTTATTGCCATGAGGTAGATTTGAACTCGAGTTATATTCAACTCAGGATTATAAGCTTAACTGCTTTATCCCCTCGGCTAATCGCCTCCACATTCGCCACTCATCTTTTGGATTCAGGGGACCTCAAAACGTGTATATCCATCAAAATCTCGACATCGAATTTTTGACATGAATCCAATACTTTCTCTCTCTATATATATTAACATATATATAGAGGTAAGAGAAAGTAAAAATGAATATTTCCCTTTTGTTTACAATATGTTTATTTGTTGACTTTCTCGGGATTACTAAATTTGACGGAGCACCATACAAAAACAAACTAGAGGGATGATAGTGTTTGTTTATGTCGTCTCGCTTGCTCTCTTATTGAACGAGTGATTAGTACAACAACAAGACTACTACAGTATGTGCATGGTTAGTTAAGGTCAAAGTTGACAAAAAGAAACCCTAACCTCCCCTCCTCCACCCCCCCCCCATTTTCTACCCAACACACTGAGTTTCGCGGTTAATCCTGCAGATTTATGTTTCCCGGGTGTTATGACGTGACCGCAGTACTAATTCCGCCTTTTCATATCCGTAACGAGGAACACCCTCAGGCCAGAGAGAGAAAGGAGAGAGAGGCTCAGATAACGACCACAAATAAATTTATTTCGATCACAAGATGTAAGCCTTAAGGACTAAAATCTTTTCTACGACGACCAACTCTCTCCGTTTGCTCTGGAGCCTTAAATTGCGACTCAGTTAAATAGGAGATGTTGGAGGGTGGAAGCGGGGGGGGGGGGGAGGGGGTGGCAGAGTAGAGATTCTGGGAGAGAGAAATTGCGCTATATATATTCGTTTTATTTTTATCTTAGGATGAAAAAAAAAATAAATTTGACAATCTTATTAATTTTTAAGAAAAAAATTGCATAGATGAAATCAAATTTACGTCTTATTATTTTAAAATATGACTTAATATTAAACCTAGCTTTTATGAAATAAAAAAATGTAGAACTTGAAGAAATCATACGAACTTAAATTTTAGAATTGAAGAGGGAGAGCCTAAAAATCATTTTTACTTTCTCTTACCTCTATATATATGTTAATATATATATAGAGAAAGTATTGGATTCATGTCAAAAATTCGATGTCAAGATTTTGATGGATATACACGTTTTGATGTCCCCTGAATCCGAAAAAGTGGTTTTTGCGATATGGTCTGACTGTGTGTATATCTGTGTGTCTGTGAACAAAATATCTCAAGAACGGAAAGAGCTAGGAGGTTGAAATTTTATATTTAAGTTAGGAACCCCCTGGGACGTGACACCCACGAAGCATTTGAACAAAATCGGCCAAAGAGTACTAGTACTTTACTGATGCACTTTTTCAGTTTTTTTCGATTTTCTCAAAATTCGCTCCAACGATTTTTCCTCAAATCCAACCCCTCTGATTATAGCCATCAAGTGGCACTCCGTGAAGTTACATTATTTCCTATCTCTAAGTCCTCCTGCGTTCCTTTCTAGGTAATGAACTAATCCTGTGACTATTTCCACCCGGTTCCTTCTATCACACCTCGAAGATCCACACTCTATCCCGCTACAACAGCAATCAAATTTGGCGATTAGTAGTACACCTATTGATTACTTTTATATCTTCATTTAAAAACATTTCAAGTTTCTTTTTTTTCAAATTTAGCTAATTGTCGAAAATTGTTTTGATACGTCTTATAAGTTTTGTAACAGTATATTATTTTGGGAGTGGAGGAATGGTAGGAAATGTCGCATTTTAAACGCCAATTGTTCAAAATGTTGAATGAATTTTAAATGAAGAAGACGCAGTTTAACTTTAAAGGAAACAAAGGAATTAAAGTAGTGGACAAAGGAAAGAGCCAACCATGTCCACTGAGCGGGTTTATAAAGTTTTGCGGAAAAGTACCGAAAAGAGATCTCTTGGGAATCAGAGGACGGTGACCTGTCTCTCACTCTTTCTCTCTCTCTCTCTGAAAAGTTGATTCTCTTCTTCTCCAAATACCAAACTACAACTTGGTCTATCTATTTACAGAGGGTATGAAAATTTTTAGCCTTTAAAGAACTTTATACAATTTACTCTGCGACTTTTTTTGCGATTTTTAAACGTCGCATTGATCATATTCGGATTAAGTGAATAATTTAAATATTATATTTCTGAAATTTTTTAATTTCTCTGACCTCTATATAATATATATATATATATATATATATATATATTATCAATTAAATTGACTTTGCAGCTTCTTCGCCGTAGACGGATGGTTGGTCAAAAAAATTATAAAAACATTGTTGGCCAACCATCCGTCTACGGCGAAGAAGCTGCAAAGTCAATTTAATTGATATAAATCTCGCCTGAATCAGCACATGAATATATATATAATATATTATATAAAATGAATTAATTAATTAAATATTAAACCATCCAACAACAAATATATTATATATGAGAAAGTATTGGATTGGTGTCACAAATCCCTAATTAAATAATATTAAAACTTTTTTTTTATAATAGCGTCTATATTTTGATATAATTGAGTTATGAAAATTGTACGAGTATATGAGTATAATCTTAAATTCGTCAGTTTCGTTCTTTTCCCCAAAACAAACCAGCATCATATTGTAAAATTTGGCCTCAAACACGGGCGTAATTAAACTAATTATTGTAAGGCAACATGTATTAATTATTTCAAATAATCATCTTTTATTATTTTCTACAAAAACTACAAAAAAATATGGGGATTGACTTCCCCCAGACTTTCTCATATGTTCTTTTGGAATTACGTCTGGGTGTGTGTGTAAACACGATTGCTTAAAAACGAAAGGAGCTAGATCGATGAAATTTGGTATATACTCCTTACACTAAAATTGTAGATTTCTATCAACTTTTTTGGGCTCAATACGTCACTTGGAAGTAGTACTTTACTTAAAAAGTTTTTTCAAAAATTTTGAAATTTTCAATTTTTTTGTTATATTATGATAAAATACTCTATTTTAAAAAGTTTTTTATTCTTTGACATTTTTCCGAAAACCGGAATAGTTTTGAAAATAATCAAAAAGAAGAAATAGAAAAGCCTTCGTTAATTTTGATAAAAAATCAAAACAAAATCATACAGGTGTCATTAAAAAAAGGGCAAATATAAACAAATGAATTTGT
>JAKCPI010007086.1:0-13267 GCA_023213315.1 Euborellia annulipes | reverse complement strand
TGCATCAGTAAAGTAGTAATTTTAGCTCTTTTTCTTCTTGAGATATTTTGTTCACAGATAGACAGACCCAGAGATCATTTTGAGGGACCCAACTTTTTTGGGTTCAGAGAAACCTCAAAACGTGAACATAGAATTTTTGATATGAATCCAATACTTTCGCTCTATATATTTCATATATAGGGTAAGAGAAAGTAAAAATTGCTTTATTCTAGTCGATTGACCAATGGATATACCAAAGAGAGGAGGGGTTGATGCTTTTGTTAATTGAACGAAACGAAATTGCCAGTACTGAAATCCTTTTGGTCCTTCGAGCCCAGCATCTGTTGTAATTAGTCAAAGAAGTCCATATCGGGTTGAGCCACTCGGTGCTTGGCTTCCCCCTCCACCGACAGAGTGCCTTGTCTCTCTCTTGGTTATGAATGTCGCCTTCACTGTTTAACTTCTAATTGCTGGAATAATCGTCTTCGCTGGAGGGTTCGAAGGATTTCCGGGAATTACCGCGTCTTTCCGCGCGCGATAAATAATTCGCTTAAGCCTCTGGAGAGAACGCCCCATTGCCCATGGGGAGGACATCGGGGACTGGCTCGTCCCCCTCCAAAGACATTGGCTTATGTCCAAAACCAAAGGCTCCTAATTTGATAAGCATTGTTAGGAGCCCACATGTATACGCACTTGTTGACTTAACAAACTTAAATAAAAGAGTTATTTATTCGATTTTTTTTTTATATTTTAATCCACTTTCTTTGATTAAATTAATTAAACAGAGAGTTCATTAAAAATGTTTAATTTTGGATTATTTGTCTTTATTTTTTTTTATTTTTTTTTTTTTGAAGTAAAGTCAAAGGAAAACATTTTCATTTTCAACCAAACAACGAACAGAATTATATTTATTTAAAAAGTCAAACAAATATTAAAAGATTAATATTTTTTATAGTATAAATTTCTATTTAGCCGCCGGGGGGAGGGAATCAAGAAAAAGGGAGTTAAAATATTAAGCCTTTCAGGCTTTTGGCATAAAAGTAAATTTGTGCTTTATAATTATAAAAGAGGTGGTGAAGTTTTTTGGTCCATAAAGCCACATTAAAATATCTTTATGTTTGAGAGTATAAAATTTTTATATGTTTTAATTCCTAAAGGAAATATAAATAACCTATCTGCAAAGGATGAAATGATATCAGAGGAAAAATTTATTTTGACCTTTAAGGTGAAGTTACAGCTAAGAGACGTCATCGAGCTTGCTTTAGTCAAACAGAAAGCTTTGTCACATCTGTTATTGGGCAGATTTTTCAAAACATTTTAATTTTATTTCTAAAAAACTTTACTTTTTCTTGTTTTTTTTTTTTTTTTCAATCTTTTTGAATACGCGACCCTTTACAGGTTGAAAAATTCTGGCGACCCCTTGGTCCATAGACAGACAAAAAGTTAGTAAATTAAAATTAAAAAATTAAAACACTTAAAATTAAAAATTAAAAGATTTCTTTAATAGAAAACCTTATAGATTTATCTGCTGACCGCATGCCATTAATTAATTAAATAATTAATTAATGCCATTCGCCACTTCCTACCCATGTGAACTCTGACGTTCTCTTCAACTAGGGACGTTAAAACTAAAAAGAGAAATAGACTTAATGTGAGGTGGATAGCTGAGTAGATCTTGTAGTAAAGAATAAAGAAAGAGCAAATGCAGCTATTTTTATTTCGTTTATTAGGCACTTCAAGCCGACGTTTCAGTTAGATTTGCGACCATCCTCAGGGCTAAAGTGTGTCAATAAAACTCCTCAAATAAGGACCATAGGCTATGCGAGTCAAGGCTAGTATATCCTTATTAAATGGCAATAAATATTTTACACAAAATGCGCCATTCGACTTTTGAGGAGTTTTATTGACAACCCTGAGGATGGTCGCAAACCTAACTGAAACGTCGGTTTGAAGTGCCTAATAAACGAAATAAAAATAGCTGCATTCGCTCTTTCATTAATCCTTTCTACAAGAAATAGACTTCATTTAGAAAATAATTTGATTGTTAATATTTCAAAAATAGTACCACGATTTGACAAATTTTTGAAAAATAAACCATCCTTCTCCCAGAAATTGTGTTTTTATTGTAGTATAGAACTTAGCCTTTTTTCATTTGCCGGCGACCCCCTAAGTAAGGCTTTGCGACCCCCCCTAGGGTCGCGACCCACAATTTGAAAACACTGTTTTAGATTATAATTTTTTTTCAGGTTTGGCTTCTAAGTAATACCTTTTCAAAAATAAATATACAAAAAATTAATTATCATACAATAATTTTTAATCAGTAAGTAATAAAAACAACGTAGGCTATAGTCCTATTATTTAAAGAAAATTTTTACTAAATTTATAATTCCTTAAAAAAAGGCAAAGTTATTGGAAATACAAATTGTCAGAAAGCCCTTCAACTACTTGCACTTAAGATTATTTTTTGAAGATATGTTTAGGCCTATTCTAAATTACAAACTGCTTCTCTATCATCTATTAACTTAGAGCATCAAGCAAAAATATTTCCACCATTAATTAGAGATGTTATGATAAAATTTAATGACAAAGCAGAGTTCAAAGGAGAGTGTATCTGTCTGAAGCTGCCGGCCCTTCTGTTCTTGCGCCCTTCTGGCTCACTTGCCTTCTAGTTATTTTCCAACTAATTATAACAAGCTTCTCCTCTATCTATGCCTAGGGGCAAATAACAACACCCTAATAGGGACCATCCTATGCAAGTAAACGACCGAATTAAGCCTATGGCCATTGTCTATTTATTATTATAAATATATCGGCCTCTTTAAATGTTTCTACTTAAAGTGCCGATAACAAAAATTTTGAATTTTTCTCTTTTAATAAAATCTAATTAATAGAGGTTTAAAGTATTTTTTTTATGGATAAGTTGAATTATGAGTGAAGATTTTTTAAGGTCTTTTTGGGCATCTAAGGCCACCCACTTAGACCCCTTTTATGGATAATCCTTCCCCGAATTCAGAACTTAAATTTAAGTAGTAAAATTTTTTTTTTTTCCCCCCCCCATTATGGGCCGACACCGAGAAAATTAAAGAGAGTTTTATAGTTTTTATAGTTAATTAAAACACTATTTTTTAAGATTTTATTTTGAGCCGACACCGGCGGCAGCGACACCTCAATCCTGTTCATTACTACAACAAAATCGAAACATCAGGAGTGGTTCAAAACATATTAATGAAATAACCAGGTTAAGGTTTCTTTTTATACTATTGATACTTATAAAGCCAGGTTTGGAGTCAAGGGCCAAAGAGAATTACTTTTCATTTATTTGCACATTGGGAAATTAGAGAGTTTTAAGAAATTTGATGAGTGAAGCTTTTTCGGCACCTAAGGCCAGTGGCCTTAGATGCCGAAAGCTTCCTCATACCTACAATACACAATACAACCTACAATAAGGCAAGTGGCCTTAGATGCCGAAAAAGCTTCACTCATCCACTAGACCCCATCCCTATTTATTTCAAATGATTTGTAATCAAATCAAATGAAATAAATTTTTCTCGCCTGGGACGGGAGGCGAACCCGGGACTCCAGCGGGAGAAGCTAGTGTCTTCTCTCTGAGCCACGGGTCAAGGGCGAGTGGAGATTGTCATCAATGATTTTAATATCTCCCCCTTATTGTTTCTTAAATATGCTGAAAGCTTACTACTTTAGTCGTTTGTAGTTTTTGTAGTTACATTCAATTGGGAGAGGGGAGGGTTATTCTCAAAACACCTCTCCCCGTGCCACACGCTTTTCAACTTCATTTATAATTTAAAGTGATCGATTATAAAACCCTAGTTTATATATGATTATTGAAAATATATATTATTTAACCGTACAAAAATAGGGTTCAAAAAAAGATACAATTTAGAGATTGAAGCTAATAACAAACTATTTCCGGAAGGATATATTTATGCCTTTTAATTTGAAACACTGTTGGCATTATGATGGATTATTTAAGGGCATATTTTAATTTTAGAACACCCTTTAATGAATGGAAAGTCAAGGTATAACAAACGATGATGAAACGTAATAATTACTAAATAGTAAATAGCTGTAAAATTTGTCAAATCCCGCTGAACAAAGGGAAGAGTGTCTGTCTCGCTTTGAGGGTGAAGCAGAAGCACTCTAAAAAAAAGAGCCCATTGACAAAGGACAAAGGACGGATGGGCAACCCTTCCTTCCTTCCGATCTTCTTTGACTCTCTGGACAATCCAAATAATTAATTTGTCACTTTCCCCCCTTGGGATTAATCACCCTCTGACGGAAGAATGGTCCACGGAAGGGAGACTGTCTCATCTTGACCCACCCACACTCGCCTATCAATTCCACTTGTTCATGTTGATGGTCCTTTCTTTTTTGGACATTCGACAAGAATGATGAGTTAAATGTTGTGATTGACAAGATTGCATCCAAAAATGCTCTAGGCCTAATAAGAATTCTTTATGCCATCCCCCCCCCACAAAAAAAAATAAAAAATTTAACACAATAAATTTTCACCCCTCCCCCCCCAAAAAAACCAAAACCACAAAAAACGGCAAAACCCACACAAATTTTTTTTTTTGAATAATCAATTCCTGAATTCATAGTCCGTCCTCTCATCCTTAAAGCAGAAATATAATTCACATTACTTTTGTTTGAAGAATGTTTTTACTAAAAAAAATAATGCCTTTAAATCCTATATCAGCCAACAAAAATATTTGACAAATTGTCTTTAAAATTAGTTGATTCAAAAATATTTTTTAAAATAAAATGAATGAGATGTTTACTCCAAAAGATGAATGTTTTTACGCAAAAAGAAAGGCATTGTTTGTTGAAAACAGCTCAAGACAATATATTAGAATCAATTTCCGCAAGTTCCGTCTACTGTACAAACAAATGGCAGGTGTTCTCCTACGTGGCCAAGATGTTAAAGATAATGACAAATGTTAATATTGATAACCTCAACAAAAGTCAAAGAAAATGGGTTCGAATCCCCAAGCAGTTCGACGAATATTTATTTAAATCATTTGGATACCAATTGGTATAAATATATGTGCTAGTATCGTAAATAATACACACACTTAAAATGTATCACAGTAGAATTGGCATAAAGAAAAATGACTAGACAAAAATTTATCAAAGTTTATTTGACAAAAGAGAAAAATGACTGGACTATACTTTATCACAGTTAAATTGGCAAAGAGTAAGTTTAATGAATAGAATATGACTAGACATTATCACAGTTAGTCTGACAGAGCAATTTTAATTTTAATATAAAAAATTTCGGGTCGTAATTGTTGAAAACCTATTGTAGTCACCTATAAAAATAGTAGACCTATTATTTTCAAGACATAGGAGCCATTCAAGTATTAAGCAAGTAGAGCGTATATTATTTGCTTACTTTTGCTAACAAGAGGGACAAAGGGTCAGAAATTTGATTACGTAAAACTTGAATGGCCTCATATGCCTTTGAATTGAATGAGATATTATTAATCTAAAGCATCGATCGAAATTATTATTCATCTTAGTTGTTAAATATGGGATTTTTATTTGCCCAACGGAGAAATTATAAATTTAATTAACTAACAAGTAAGTAAGTAAGTATCAGATACCGAATAGAGTAGGATGGTCTCTTGTTGCTTTCCGTTATGCGAGTGCATTTGCAGATTGTCTTTTAAAGACCATAAAAAGAAACCCTCTATCCACCCATGAAGTAATTATATTTTTTTCTTATATGCGCATTTTTACTTTCTTTTACGCTATTATATACCTATTTCGATAAATTTTTTAAATTCATTTCCCGATTTGAATTTGCGTTTTTTTATGAAGAAGGGAGGTTTTTTTCAACTCATCAAGCCGAGTGCAACTCCAACTCATGTTTTGTCTTTTTCTCCCTCTCACTCTCTATTTATTCATAAATATATAAATAGAGCAAAGAGATAAAAACTGGTGCCGAACGAGCTTATAAAAAATATTTTTGTTTATTAATAACAAAAAAAAACTGCTTCTATAAAGCAGAAGGTTATTTGAATTCAGACTTTTAAAAAATAATCTATTCGCTTCCAATTGAATAGGTTTTTTTTTTTTTTTTTTTTTTTGAATATTTGAGAAGATAAGTAATTTTAATTAAATACTTGACTTATTCGCATTTTAATTTTAAAAAGGAAATTAGTTTGAATTATATTAATATATTTTCGGTTTTTTTTTTTATATAGCTTAGTAATCAACTAACCAAAAACAAACCTCTATGAACTTCAACAAAATCAAAAAAAGAATGAATAAATTGAAATGAATTTTAGGCTATTCCATCCTGTATTATTATTAATAATAAAAATATAATAAGGAGAGTCAGGAAAATGCAAAAATGTGAGATATTGTGATATGTTGAAGGAGTTGAAAGGATCTTCGACCTTTTTCACAAAGTAACAATGAATAGAAAATTATAAAAGAGCCTCTCTATGCTTGTCAAATTTTTAATTTTATTTTCAATCAAACAAGGCTCATAAGTTGATCGAGAGAAGATTCAACAGTAATTTCACTGAGAGTAATTTAGAGGAGGAAGGAATATATAGATTTTTTTAAATTTTTTAATCAAAAAATCTGGTGTGACTGGCGCACAGCACACAACTTTCTCTTACCTTCGGTAATCGAAAGTTGTGCTCTGTGCTTGTCACACCAGATTTTTCGTGTCGACATATATTTAGTTCCCGACAGTACGGAACAATTGAATTCACTATGTAAAATTTATAAGTATGGGAAAATATTTATATTTTGTTACCATGGGAACCATTTCTCCTATCTTCCCTATGAAATACAAGAGTAAAGTGGTCTTCAGAAGGTTTCAATCGCAAAATGAGAATATACATTTTAAAGAGCATCTAAAAAATAATTGATTTATGAATTTTAAAAAAAATCGTTCGAGCAAATTTTGAGAAAATCGAAAAAAACTGAAAAAGTACATCAGTAAAGTACTAGTACTCTTTGGCCGATTTTGTTCAAAAGCTTCGTGTCACGTCCCATGGGGGTGCCTAACTTAAATATAAAATTTCAACCTTCTAGCTCTTTTCGTTATTGAGATATTTTGTTCACAGACACACAGACACACACACACACACACAGACAGACAGACCATGTCGCGAAAACCACTTTTTGGATTCAGGGGACCTCAAAACGTGAAGATCCATCAAAATCTCGACATCGAATTTTTGACATGAATCCAATACTTTCTCTCCTATATATTTCATATATAGGGTAAGAGAAAGTAAAACCCACTCTCCTACATAAGATATTAAACAAAAGAAAATAAAACAATAAGATACTGGCAAAAATATTTCAATAGAAACGAAGATATTTTTATTTCATAAATAATTATATCCTCCCCCTGCCCTCATGACCATGAGGTTGAAGATAGTGACAATTCAACTTTAAAGTCAAGAGGTTTAGGTTCGGAACCCAAGCAGTCCGATAAATATTTATTTGTATTCCAATTAATATATTATGAATCAGGGATGGGCGACCCCCCCCCCCGAGTAAAAATGATTAAAAATAATCGAGGGATCCACACGCCCGCACCAGGGACACACAGTAGATCGAAAGTGACCAGAAAAAAATGTGTGTCCCTGGTGCGGGCGTGTGGATCCCTCGATTATTTTTAATCATTTTACTCGCCCCCCCCCCCCCCGAGAAAAAATTTAAATAAAAAATCCTATGTGAAAACTCAGGAATTCGCAGGACTTTACGCCAGGAGATTAAATAAAAAAATCTTTTATTTAATTTTTATTCGCCGACGTTTCGGTCGCCAATCATTCATCAGGGCAAATATTGTCAAATATACACGTCAATATTTGCCCTGATGAAGGTCGTGATTGGCGACCGAAACGTCGGCGAATAAAAATTAAATAAAAGATTTTTTTATTTAATCTCCTGGCTGAAAAGTCACTGCGAATTCCTGAGTAAATCTTCACAGCCATAAAACATCAATTTACCTATGTGAAAATATATCTAAAATGTATTTTATACTATCAATTTCAAGTCTAGAATCACCTTAACAGTACTACTATTTGAAGGTATTATTGAAAAAATTTTCACTCCCAGAGAGACTAAATTGCATTTTCCAACCAACCGCCCCCCCTCCCCATCAAAATTGCATTATCCCTGAGTAAATCAATGTCCATATATATCATAATTAATTAATATAAGCCCCCGTGGCCGAGAGGATAGAGGAAGTGACAAATATCAGGATCGATTATCTTTAATTTAAAAGCCAAGGGGTGTGGGTTCGGATCCCAGGCAGTTGGATGAATATTTATTTAGATCATTTGAGCACCAAATGGTATAAATAAATAAGTCTATATCTCAATAAATGAGTCGTCCATTTCCAAGTGTCTAGTTGCATCGGAAACGAGAAAGCCTGTATTTTATTAAACTCAAGAGATAATTTATGATTGTTATGTTTATAAAATCTGTTTTAAATAAATTAGGAACACAATTTACAAGGTCTTAGGTCCGTATTATTTTCTATATAGCAGTAATAAACTGTTTTAATATTCAACTAGGCACTTTTGAAAAAGTTTTTTGTAATTAGCAAGTTTTGGAATTGGACCTTTTGCAATTAGGGAGTTTTGGAATTGTAAATGGAAATGGTCAGTATCAATCAACATAGCAAAACAGAAAAGAAAATTCCATAAAAGTAGCAGGTTAGCCAACAATATCATTATTAAAAAGACTAGCAATATATGTCTGCACTATACAAATGTTCCCCAGTTTTCCAAAATATACAATTTTGTGGAAGCTATTATTCATTGCAATCAGGGGCGCCGGAACAAATTTGAATCAGGGGGGGGGGGGGGCAAAAATTTTTTTTTAGAAAATTAAAATAATTTACTATGTTTAAATAGTATAAAACAAAAACATCTACTATAAAACTTTAAAAATTTTAAATAAAATCACAATTTTAATAAAATTAAAATTTTAAAAAATTTGGTAGTGATTTTATCAAAAATTTTTGGAAAAAAATGAATTTCTTACTCTTAATTTTTTTTAATTTAGAAGATTTTATTTTTCAAAAGTAAAAATATATCATTTTTAAAAATAAATGAAATAAAAAAGAAATTTTGCCCCCCTCTGTCCCCCCCTGTAGGTTGCCAGGGGGGCAATGTACCCTGCCCCCCCAGTTCCTGCGCCTATGATTGCAATTAGCAAGTTTTGGAAATGGCCTAATGAAAGTCGCCATCTTTATGTTAGCAAGCATGCTTTGGAACAGTATTTGTTTGTTTGCAACAAGACAGTTTTGGAAATGGAATGAAATGCAATTAGGCCCGGTTTGAATTTGTACTCGATTTTCAGTATTAGTTTTAAATAGGATATATTAACTTTTTTCAATGGAAAACTATTTTCAAATTTGTATTTCAGTTGTGCCAACAACATGGAATTAAAATCTCAAATTTTGTCAATTAGGCACTTTTGGAAATGGACGACTCAAATATCGCATCTAAAATAGTTAATATAATTTAAAGTCTGAGATAAAAGCAAAATATAGGCCCTATTAATTATGAAATAACTTTTTATTATTTGTTCAAAACTTCTTTCATCACACAATATTTAAAGATGTTTCATATAAGTAAAGCGTCATTTATATTTTCTTGAAAGGATTTTCGATGGGAAATAATACGACTGGTTCGAAATAAAATTTTAAATTGTCCTCTACGAAAAAAAAAAAAAAAAAAAACACTCAACTTGTTTCTCTCCTTTAGCGTTTAAAATAAAAATGAGCTCTCTTTCCCAGGAAAGTTAGTAAAGATGTCTTCTTTATGAAAGATTTAATAACATTTATGCCCCAAGAAAAACGAGAGAGAAAAAAAAAGTCTGTATAGTAAATGGAGGAGAGATTTCTTCAAATTCACTTAGTTTAGTCCCTTTTACCAGCCAACTTCTTTCTTTAAAATGTTTATATTTTCTCTCATAAAATTCAACAACCGAGTTTTGGGCTAATTTCCACCTTCGCCACTTTTTTCTCTCGCATATTCCATTTTTATACGGAATTAAAAACTTTAGAAAAGAAAAAATAAGTAAATTTTTACTTTCTCGTATAGTGTATAAAGAGAAAGTATTCATTTGTTTATATTAATACTAGCTTACAAGCGCTCGCTACGCTTCGCTGCGCTACGCTTCGCTCACACTTGAAAGCTAGCTTCGCCCCCAGACTTACAGGCATAGCCCCCAGACCCCCCGTAGTTTTTTTTAGGACTTAACGTCTTCTTTTATGACTTAACCTCTTCTTTTATGATTTAAAGCCTACTTTTATGACTTAAAGTCTTCTTTTAAGACTTAACGTTTTCTTCTATGACTTAACATCTTTTATGAATTCAACTTCTTTTATCCACAATTCAACTTTACTCTAACTTTTACTAATGCATCTTTCACACACTTTCACACTCTTTTAATCATTCATACGCTTAGCCTACATCCTACACCAGTGATTCCCAACCTTTTTTGACCCATCGCCCCTTTCTGGAGGTTGACTAACACCTATCGCCCCCCTTTACATTTTCAATGTATGCCTAATTTTAATTTGAAGTAAAGTGTAAATAATAAAGCAGTTTTATTATTTTAAACAATTTTATTACCGTAGGTCTATATACAGGGCCGCAGGGGCTACTTAACAATACGGCCCCCACCCCAAAAAAAAAACTTAAAGTTTTCTTTTTTTAGTATGTAAAAGGCTATTGTGGCCTTCACATGCCAACACTTTTCTACACAGTTTTTGAAAAACTTTTGAAATAGTTATAGGTATATACATAGCTTACAATATTTATTTAAATAAAGTTATATAAATTTTTTTTCAAAATTTCCTAAACAAAGAGTTACAAAGTTTTAATTTATCGAGGCCAAAGTCGGACAGAGAATTTTCGGGGGAATCTGGGGGTATGGAAATTTTTTTTGAAAATTACCCACTGAAATCTACGTTTTTAGCTATCCTGAGTCGTGAAAAAGATCAAACTTGATTTGAGCTTAAAGGGCCCGGCCCCCTGAGGAAAAAAAAATTCAAGAAAATGATTTTTTTTAAATTGAAATTTAAGATTTGAGCTAAAAGTGACGTTTCAATTCTAGATTAGAATTATCTTCAGACTATTTTATCAATATTTTTATGATAATATTTTGTCCTCTTCTATCCTGACCATCCTATAAATAGGAGATTTTTCTCTTTGATTTTTGTTCTTTTAAATTTTAGTAAACTAATAATTATTCTCCCTTTGAATACTCATCGCCCCCCCAATCGCCCCCCGCTTATTTATCGCCCCCCTGAAAATCCAAATCGCCCCCAGGTTGGGAACCACTGTCCTACACCATCCATTGCCACCACTATTATATAATCATGATATCAACCACAAACTTTAAAAAATTTTCATTTACATTCTCATTCTAATCATTTATTTATTTTTTATAATTTACTAAATTACTCTTTCTTTTTCCTTTCTTGGTTCTTTTTTCTTCATTGAACCAAAAAAACAACACTAAGAAAAAATCTATCTACTCTAAATTTTCCAACAGAAAAAAGAAAACACTAAGAAATTTCATTCTTATTGTATTAAAATTTCGAAAACATTTTTTATATTAAACTCTTGATTTAATCCATATGTTCAATTTTTATTTATTATTAACAAATTATTTATTCGGCCTATTTTTACAATATGTTTATAAAATTTTAGGATTTTTATTTTTGTAATGTTGGTATAATCTAAATGCATGGGTTGCTATCTATTCAAAGTGATAAAAACAAAAGATTTGTTCAACTTTTATAAAATTTCAGGATTTGTATTTAATCAAAACGTTCACTAAAAAAAGGTTAGCCTCCGGTTCGCCTGGGGAGAGCCCTCGCCAATCTTTATTGCCATTACCAAAGAGAAAACAATGAAAAATCACAAGGTCTACAAAAATCCTTTTTTTGCCATTGGTAAATAGAAAAACTCGAGGCCCACAAACATATTAGGTTTTTTGCCATTACTAATTATTTTCAAGGTCAAATAGCCAAATGGCTTAAAGAATGCCTGCACCCCAAATAATATATATTCATAACGGTTATCGTCAAAGTCTTAAATGGCCCAAGTTGCCGAAAAGACTGTGTGAATGTGTGTGTGAGTGTGAGTGTGAATGAGAAAAAAGTGTTAATGTTTAAAAAAAAAAAAAAAAAAAAAGGTCAAGTAGGCTTGAAAAACTATCAGAAATAAAGTTCAACTCCTTTATGAATCATCCATTTTACACTCGCCATGCAGTGTATATTAAATTCACTCTGTATCATATTTATTATATTTACTTTGTTAGAATACATAAGCATTGTTTAACAATGCGCTTATGCACAACATATAAGTGAAAACTCTATTTCCTATTAGCCTCTACAACAACTGAAGATGGCCGAAAATTAGCCGAAACGTATTGTTTAGAGGAGACTGTTTTATTAAATAGAGGCATCCTTCCTCCACATCTCACTCTTTGCATTAAAATTCTATCAGTAAAAACCACATTTGATTTTATTTAACTCATTTGGATACCAAATGGCTTAAATAAGAATGCTTGGAACCCAAATACAGCGTACATATACCTGGTGGGCCAATAGTGCGTGGGCTAATTAACGGACATTTTTAAAGTATTCAATTTAATAATAAAGGATTATAAAAATTGCATTCATGGGATGCTCAGCTATATTGTCATATTGATGGGAGAAAGTAACGATTTGCAAAACATCTGTTGATTACTGAAGATGATTAAGTAAAGTATATCACTGGGGTCGAAATATTTACAAATAAACTGGATAATACGCCAAAGTATTTATTTTTTGGCCGAGGGGTTTTTATAATAAAATTGATTATCCTTAGGGCCATCTACAAACAATTTTTAAAGTTTGTTGATCGTGCATAATGTGGGGCCTTTAGGGCTACAAATTAAAAATAATTTTGTTCCAATTGCAATTTTTATCACAGGTAGATAGATCCATATCTTTGTTATGTTTATAGTGGAGAATTGGAGATATCGGCCAAATTGGGATTGTCCGTTAATAAAACTTCCCAGGATAAGATCGTTTCGGCCTGAATTTATTTGACCATCTTCAGTTATCGGGAATTATACACACAGTGCAAGTGCACACGTGATCAAACCAGACTCGTCAATAATAAAATATAATGGTTTCATACCAAATTCTATGGTTCCCAGTTCCCAAGCTCAGAGATAACTGAAGATGGCCAAATAAATTCAGGCCAAAACATCTGTATTCGGGAGTTTT
>JAKCPI010007085.1:0-30248 GCA_023213315.1 Euborellia annulipes | reverse complement strand
TGCCTCCGATATTTCTCTTTCCCATTTCATTCTCCATATCATTGGTATAAACATTAAACAGGGTGGGGCTAAGAGGACATCCCTGCCTAACACCTTTACTTGTCCAGAATATCTTGGAATTTCTGCTTGGTGACATTCTATTCCTCGTTTCCTATATATATTTCCTTCAGCATTCCCAGCATTCGCCCGTTGATTCAATCTTTTCTATTTTTTCCATCAGCCTCTCCTGTCTATTTTGTCAAATGCGGATCTGAAGTCAACAAAGAGGACAAAGAAGAGTTTGCCGTTTTTCTTCACGAATTTTTCTTCTCTATAGTTGAGTTCAGTGTGAAGATGTTATCTCGGGTGCCATATCCTCTTCGAAAACCGCTTGGCTCTCCCTTATTTTCCCCTCAGCCTCAACCTTATGCAGAATCTTCTGTTGAGCACATTGGCTAATATTTTGTAAGAGCTGTTAAGGAAATGCCCCTGTAATTCTGGGGGATCTCTTCACCTCCACCCTTATGTATAGGATAGATGATTGCTTCTTCCCACTCCTCTGGGATCCTTCCTTCCTTCCAGATATTATTTAAGGCTTCTCTTAGAGACGCATTCTTCATTTCCTCGGTTCCGAATTTGTAAAACTCATTGATTATGCCATCGGTACCGGGGCTTTCTTCTTCTTCGACTTTCTTAGAACCTCTATTTCTGCCTGTTCTATGTCTCTATTTAAGTATTTTATTTTCTTCTTCTAGGCCCACTGTGGGTTCGTTGTCACCCTCGGGCATTCTTCTTTCTGTTTCTTCCCCTTCCATTAATGTTTTTAAAATGATTGATCCATTCCTCCTCACCAATCATAGTACGTTGACTTGTTCTTTTTTTCTGTATCTTTGAACCACTCGCCAGAACTGAGTGTTATTCCTGCATCCCTCCACTTCCTCCCATTGTCTTTTGATTTGTTCTTTGTATAGTTCTTTTCGGCGCTCCTTCATTTGTCTTTTTCTCCAAGTATTCCTTCTGTCCTCTACTTGGTTATTCCTTCTGTATCTTTTCAGGGCCCTTCTCATGTTCCTCTTCAATGATACGTACTTCCCATCCACGCCCCCCTCGAAAATTTCGTAAGTTTTGTTCGGTTTGCCTGCGTTGCCGTCTCAATTAGTATCTGGTTAATTTTTCCCAGTCTCTACTTACATTTTGCCGGGTTATGTGTGTTCTTTCGCCAGTTTCTTCTTAGCTTATTCACGAAACTTTCCGTGTTTTCCCTCCACCTCCATCTCGTCACTTCCTCTCAACCACCTCCCTGATTATCTTCCAAAAAAGATTTTTCTGAATTTTGAAGTGTACCTCAATTGGGAAGTGGTCCGATTCCCCACCTCTCCGCTACTTCCAGTCTCTCCACCTTGCTTGGGCATCTCTTTTCCTTCTCCATCACGTAGTCAATCACTGAGATCCTCTGGGCCCGCAGTAGGTATATCTACCAATTTCATCTCCCTCTGTTCTTCCGTTTTTTTATCCTCATCCCATTTATGCAGCAGAAATCTAACAATTTTTTCCCTTCTTGGTTTGAATTGATCTTGCCCCCCCTTCCCTTTGTCTTCGAACTCCTGGCCCACTCTCGCATTCATGTCCCCCATGATCCCTGTTTCTTCTTCGTCCTTCTCTTCCGCTAGAAGTGCTTCCAATTCCTCCCTTGTTTTTTCCACACCATCGCTGTTATACACCGTGATTATTCTAGCCCCCCCTCCACCTCTACTTCCAAACCTGTCTCAAGTCTATATTCCTACTCTGTCACTCTGGCTTTGGATTCCGATTTCGATCTCATTCCCACCAACGTCCTACGCTCTTATTCATGTGTTTTTTTCCGCTGCACCAGTGCTAAATTTTAAATTTCTTCCCGAGGATTGCCCTTGTTTAGTTTTCGTTTTCCTTCCTTAATGCCATGTTTTCGAAACCAAAACTATTATGTCAGAATTAGGTATTCCCAAAGAATTCCTCCTCTTTACTGTTTAGGCCTGCTACATTCCATAGTAAAATTCTCACATTGTTGTTGCTTTGGCACTCTTTCCAGTTTTTTGGCTGTACAACTCTCTTTAAGCTTTCCCTTCCCCCGCTCTCGATAAATTCATAGAAGTTCTCCATCTACTCTTTTAGTTTCTCTGCAGCTGACGTACCTTCTGCTTCGATTTGTCTTCGTTTCTGAGTTCTCTTGCCTTTCGAATTAGCTTCTTCCTCTTCTCCACATTTCCTGCGTGTAATCTTCGTCAACGTAAATGTTGCTTCCTTTCAGCTTCTGTCGAGCATCCGGTGACTCTCCACTTGTTTAGTACGTTTCGAAAAGGAGACTTTGATTGGTCTAATTCTTCCATCCATTTTTTTCCCCATTCTCTCGGCATTATCGATATCCACCTTGATGTTCATTTTTTCCGCCAGGGTCTCTGCCACCAAAGCAATGGATCCTCTCTATTCTCTCTCTCTTCCTCCGGGAGTCCTTATTATTACATTCTTTCTTTCCTTCTCTCTCTCTTTTGTTCCATTTCGTTTCATATCTTTTATTTTCCCATGTAAAAACTCTATCTCCTCCCACTTAAAATTCGGTTTTTCTTCTTTATATATCTCCTTTTGCTCCGCCATAGCCGTCTCAATTCCCATCATTCTATCCCGATTTTCTCAAAGTTTCCTTCAACTGTCTCCTCTCCTTCTGCTTTCCTAAGTTCTTCCAATAATAGCTTTGTGGTATCTTCGGCCTCTTCTTCACTGCTGAGCTTTTTCTTCTTAGACTCACCATTTCTTCTGATGTTCTTACTGGTGTTCTCACTTCAATATCCTCTCGTAAATGAGCTACTGGTTCCCTGGGTAATAAAACTATCCAATTTTGCACCTGCGATGTCCCTTTTGTTTCCCAATTCTTGTTCGGCATTACGGCGCTAGGTTCGGGGGAGTGGGGTTCCTTTCAAGTGGATTTTTATGATGCAGATAAAGTTATTTATATGGATATGAGGCGCTAGTCAATATTTTAGCATTGACAAAGTGTTCAGGTGCGACTAGCAGATATGAATGCCCATGTCTATTGTCCGAATAGATAAATACAGAATAAATAATAAACTCTGAAGATTACACAACAATAATAAATATTCACAGTGGTAACAATAAATAAATAAATAAACTCTAGAGTGGTTAACAATAATAAATATTTACAATGGCAACAATAAATAAATAACAAACTCTAAAAGTGGTTAACAATAATAAATATATTTTACAATAGTGACAATAAATAAATAGATAATAAACTTTGAAGGTGCACAACAATAAATATTCGCGAGCTAACGATAAATGAACTATAAACTCTGAAGGCGCTCAGCTGCAGTACAGGGGGAGGGAGCGGGGAGGCAATAAACAAATGATAAACCCCGATGGTGATAATAAAATTAAATATTCACGCTGATATCAATAAATAATTAATAAGCTCTGCAGGTGCTCAAGCAGTAATAATTACTCAATAGGTGACAATAAACAAATAACAAACTCGAGTGCCATCAACAATATTACAGTAAATATTTAGGGGGAAAAACAATAAACAATAAAAAACAGACTCTGAAGGTGCTCAATAATAAAAGATATTCAGCGCAGAAACAACAAACACTGAGTAATAATAATAATAATAAGTCTCTGGGGCTGCTCCGCAACAAATGAAGACCTGTTGTTCACTCGCTCAATTGACTTCCTCTCCTGTCCGCCGCGTAAACCGTTCCCTCCTCTTCTTTGACAAGTAGTTAATGCAAACGATTTTGATTGGTGAAGGAGGGGGAGGAAGAAAACACGATTCGGCCGATCAGCGTGACTTTTTTTTTTTTTTTTTTTGGAAAGAAGGCCTCTGGTTATAATAATTATTTTAAATCGTTTGCATAAATATGCGAAATATCATAATAATATATAAATACCCACAAATGTTTATCAAGAAATGGCAAATTACCAGGAAATATTAATCCTACTTATCTTTGATTAGAATCAAAAGTCCGAGTCGTGCATTGCCTTTGGTTTTCTCCAGATAACGGCGGTGTATGATTGAAAAGTCTGCTCAAGGGTTGAAGTCTCTTCTGCATAGAGCCTTCAAATCCGCATACTATGGTACCACTCACTGCTTGAGCATTCAAAAAAACCCAAGGAAAAAGAAACTATTTTTTCGGGAGCGATTTTACATGCGATTTTGGTTTATTTAAATCACCACTCTTAGAATTAATTTATCCCATCGTTGTTGGGGAGTGAGTGATCGAAAAAGTGGGCATTTATATATGGAATGACCCGATTGAGTGCAGATAAGGCAGGCCCATGGCTGCGATCCAGCAATAGTTACACTTGGAGTTTTTATAGGTGAACGAGGGGGTAGTCGAAGATTTTATAGGCCTTTCCAATAAATTCACATTAGCTAGGTGTTTTGAATAATTTGATAAAAATGTTAAAAACTCTTTTAATTGTGGAGGGTCTTTAGAAACTCGAGAAATTTCAAATTGCTTTTTGCTGACGTATGAAGAGCCCTATATGCTAATTGAAAAGTACAACCTCTCCTAAATTTTCAATTTTTAAATTTAAAAGAGATTTATAATTTTCTGATAAGATATCTGTGAAGGTCTGTAAAGATTCAAAATGGTCATTTGTGATTGGTTTTATATTAATAATTTTATTTAAATGAAATGACACTAATCTCCTTTGATCTTGATATCAATCAACTAGTTTATCAAAGGCGATTTGATAATTTGAATCTGTGATTGGAATGTCCTTGATAAGTATTAAGGCTGAATCATGAAGGGCGCTAACTAAATAGTGAAATTTAGTTACATTTGAGAATTGGGAATTGTTATGAATTAAATTGAGAAATTGATGATAAAATTCACTCCATTCATCAGGGTGACCGTTAAAATGTTTGATTGCCATTTTAGGAAAATGAAATGATAGGGGTTGATTAGATGGTCCTGGGAGGGGGCATCTGAGGTTGTGAGTAATTCATCTTTCATTTCAAAATACATTTTCTCAATGCTTTTCAACTTCAATCTAAATAGATTTTTCATAATATTTTTCGGTGTCTTCCTTGGTGCATGTAATTTCAAGAATTTTACTATGGAGATTCCCTAAGAAGAGATAACAATTGGTCCAGATATGAAACGCGATTTTTTGATAATTTGCAAATTTTTCGGTGTTGTTTCACGTGATAGAAATAAGGCATAATGTTCATTAAATGTTTCCAGAATTTCATCGATTTTAAGAGAATGAGAAAAAATAACTTTTAATTCCTGATTAGTAAAAGCCATTTTTTGTGAATTGTATATTTAAATAAATATTAATTACAGTGAACTTATTTTAAAATAGATCGATATAATAGAATTCTTTAAAAAGATAAGACCAAGGCATGAAGGTAAAATTAATTTAAAATTGAATTTTTATAATTTATAAATGTAAATTCCAAGAATGGAACTTTAATCGAATTAAATTAAGATGAAAAACGGCGATAGGTGAGAAATGTATCAAGATGAGGATTAATGAGAAGAGATTTGAGATAAAAAGATAACAAGTACCCCAGATAGCATTGGAACGTCGCCAAAAACTCGAGCGGACATTTCGACGTCACAGGGACGCCACTGAAGGTCCCTCTTGGGACTTGGACTTTAAATTTTTTCTCATAAATGGAAACTTAGAAAAATTTTCTCCAGGCATAGCTGGACTTCTACTTTTTTTTTGCATTTATTGATTTTTTCGACTTTCGACGTTCCAAGGGACCTGTTGGCATCTTGGACTTTAAATTTTTTTCTCATAAATGGGAACTTAGAAAAATTTTCTCTAGGCATAGCTGGACTTCAACTTTTTTTTTCATTTATTGATTTTTTCGACTTTCGACGTTCCAAGGGACCTGTTGGCATCTTGGACTTTAAATTTTTTTCTCATAAATGGGAACTTAGAAAAATTTTCTCTAGGCATAGCTGGACTTCAACTTTTTTTTTTTCATTTATTGATTTTTTCGACTTTCGACGTTCCAAGGGACCTGTTGGCATCTTGGACTTTAAATTTTTTCTCATAAATGGGAACTTAGAAAAATTTTCTCTAGGCATAGCTGGACTTCAACTTTTTTTTTCATTTATTGATTTTTTCGACTTTCGACGTTCCAAGGGACCTGTTGGCATCTTGGACTTTAAATTTTTTTCTCATAAATGGGAACTTAGAAAAATTTTCTCTAGGCATAGCTGGACTTCAACTTTTTTTTTTTCATTTATTGATTTTTTCGACTTTCGACGTTCCAAGGGACCTGTTGGCATCTTGGACTTTAAATTTTTTTCTCATAAATGGGAACTTAGAAAAATTTTCTCTAGGCATAGCTGGACTTCAACTTTTTTTTTTCATTTATTGATTTTTTCGACTTTCGACGTTCCAAGGGACCTGTTGGCATCTTGGACTTTAAATTTTTTTCTCATAAATGGGAACTTAGAAAAATTTTCTCTAGGCATAGCTGGACTTCTAATTTTTTTTTACAATTATTGATTTTTTCATTATCTTTTTCTCTTGAATCTCAAAAAAATTTTTTCCATTTTTTTGAAAATTATACAAATCCATATCGACGTATGGCAACAAATAACTAACTACGCTCATAACTTTATTCCATAAAATAATATTAATGTAAATAAATCCCCAATTATTTTTTATCGGTTTGGATGAAGCTTTTCCTCCCCGCCGTAATTGACTAGCAAGTATATTTAATTTTTTTTTAGAGTTTATAATTATGCTAGTTGGATATGAACGATATTATAGTTAATAGTGGTAGTTTAATAGTTGACAATTAAACAAGAAGATAATAACTAAAAAAATTAAAAAAACAAAAACATTTTTTTTTATTATTTAATCAGCCGCGCCGCCCGCCTGCGGCGGACCCTCGCCTTTTCTGCATCATCCCCATCCCTCGAGGATCAAAATGAGCCATCATTCATGGCTCTACGCCTAATAGCTGCTGAGAACGGAGTGTAACAGACACACACACACATCCGCCGTTTGTATATAGTATAGATGGGCTAAAATTGGTAATATAATTGTAGAATACATAGAAGTAAATAATATAAATAAATAAATAAATAAATAAATTTATTACGACCAGCTTAGAGGCACCAGTCCCCGGTGGCTAGGTCCAACAAAAACAATACAAATTTGAATATAATAACAAATATTACAAAACAAAAGAAAAAAAAATAGAAATGTATGCTCATTCACAACCAACATGTTCATGCATTTCCATCGAAAGAAATAAAGTAAAACAATTATCAAAAATTCGCGCAAGCCAGGAGTAAACGTCGCATTAGCCATCCCGACATTCGCCTTAAGCTGTTAAGGAAAACCTTAACAAGGATGGTATGACCTTTCTACAAGAACTATACTCTGCGATCAAGAGCTAGATAAAAATTTCACACAACTAGCACATTAGGACTTGACAAAATTTATTATAGATTTAATCATAGGGGGCAGAGGACTATAATCCCAAGTATTGGCAGACAAACCGTTCTACAAATCAATTCCAGATCCCACAAACGTATGCAAACAGACAATTTAATTTATTGTCCGAACTCCTGATACATTTTTGTTTACAATTTTACTTAATAGAGAGATAGACAGACAGACACAGACAGAGAGACAATTCAAATCAATTTATTGTCCGAACTCCTGGTAAATTTTTGTTTACAATTTTACTTAATGGAAAGACAGACAGACAGACAGGCTGAGACAGTTGCAGACAAACTTGAAAAATAGTTTGTATCTAAACATGTAAAAGTGGGAAAACAGCAAATTTATTGTTTTTCAGAGGTAATCTTAAATATTTGGTAACAATTTCTTTTATGTCCCAAAAATAATCGGTTTTGTCCAAATCGTAAACCTGAAATATTCCTAAAATACCTGAATGGCATGGAAATCCATCATATAAATCGTCTACAGCTAAATATTTATTTCCCTTTATCAACCAAGAGTTCGATTTTTGTATTATAGATTTTATTATAACGATTTCCCCTTTGCAAGTTCGGCAGCAATTATCCGAAATTCCAGTAGAAATTACAAATGCCCCCAAATTAATAGAATTGTTTGTTATGAGAATATCTTTTTCGTTGGGTTTATCTACGTTTAATACAGAATTAAGATCATTGCTATTTTGATGTTCTAAATACCTTTTAACAACTTGTTCCAAAGGTTTATGTGGCTTCCTAACCATTTTTTTTAATTTTTGCATATAATTTTCAAATGGAAAGGAGCTGAAATTGTCCAATTTCCCAAAATTTTCAACGTCTTGTGCTAAATGAATAAGCCCGTGGATATTGTGCGAAACATGTTCTATCCCATATAAATTTTTAAAATCTTTAATAAAATAATTTATTAATTCTTTAGCATAACCTAAATGTTTTTTTATATTAATTTCACTGGCCATTATAACTAAAGAAACATGCAATGTCAAAAAATTCCGATAATTTTCTTCTGGGAGTGTATTTTTTAAAATAATTGGACCGAAATAAAACAAAATGTTTCGAAATTCTGTTGCTTTGAATAATCTAATATAGGTAAAAGACCGCGGTTTCCTTGTGAACTCCTTGCCGACGTATTTTCTTAGGCCCTCCATTGAATCCGATAATAACTTTACTTTAGAGAAAGGAAGTCTAAATTTTAAGTCGCCAAATATCCATAAATAGAAAAGTTTTCTCATAACACCTAAACAGCACAGATGCATATAATCCAATGGGATTCCGCTAACTAATTTTATATTGGGAATATTTTTCAAAATCGTTTCGTGTTTATGGTATTCTTCGTATGACCCATCCATAAATTTTTCATCTGTTTTCAAAGTGGCATCAATGTCAAAAAAAGACATCCTTCTTTTATGGTAATCCCCTTCACACAAACACTTTGTGCACGAATTGTACCCGTTATGACCCTTTACACCCAAAATAAAAGATTTCGCAGGCGCATCGCAAATAAAACCTTTAATACAAATATAGAATTTTTTCCCGTTATGAATTAATTTATTATTCATCAATAATATTAAATCGTCGACAAATTGTCCAAGGAATAAATTAGCATTCTTAGGTTTTTCACTACCGAAATATAAACCCACCATTTCTACAGGATGTTTCGTGTCGTTTGCATTCCGATTATTATTAAAAAAAGATATTAAAATAGGCCAAAACGAATTTGTACTAGATTTAAACAAAGGGAGACCGTCTATTCCTACTAACAACTCAATAAATTCTTCGTTTATGTTGATTTTATTTAACAAAGACTTTATAGCATTAGATAGACCAAAATGAAAGTACACGCCGGGACTTATCTCCACCAAATCCAATTTTTGTCTTGTTTTTAACAGTGTTCGGGGATCTTTCTTTGTCAATGTCGGTATAAAGGGCTTTAAGGTGGACAACAACGCTTTCATTGCTGAATGAGTAATATTAAAATCGACAGCCCATTTTGTCAATTGTGATTCTAGGTCTTGAGCCGTTCTCTCCTATAAATAATAAAAACAACAATTAGAAAATTTATAGAATATTTTGCTTTTTGTTATTGTTATTTGAGAATATTTTCAAATATTACCTCATTTCTTTCACTTATTTTTTGACTATCAATCTGAGTGTAATCTTTATCGTACCAAAAGGAATCGTTTCCACAATAGGGTATACCTATTTGGGATGTAGAGGCTACTTGTTCCGACTCATAAAAATTATTTTTCGCCTGAAAATTATAAATTAAAATTCAGTATTTAACAACCTTTCGGGACTCTGGGATAAGTTTTAGAAATAGAGCGTCCCAATGTCCCGGCGTAATATATATATATATAAAGAGTGGTTATTAAAAATTAAATTTTTTTATACGCCCCAAAAAAAAACATTATTTTTAATGCAAAAATACGGAGAAAATTTTTTTTTTTTTTTTTAAACAAAAAGAACACGTGCCGCATGCTGATTTAAGTTAAGTATTTTCATAAAATCGTAGTTTTTTCAAATATCTCTTGGAATAATCAGATTTGAGAATAAGTTATAAGGACTTTTTTGTAGGCAATTCAATTCTCTACAAAAAAGGTCTCTTCAATTTTTTTTTAAGTTCATATTTATGGAGACATTCTCAATAATAAACTCATAAACTCGTTATAGTTAACAATTTAAGACCTTCAATCGTAATTTTTCTTGAAATATCTACGGTTTTATTAAAATAAGATAAATAATGATACATCTCGGTCTTCAATAAATAAAAATGAGTTGCCTACAAAAAAGTCCTCATAACTTTTTCCCAAATCTGAATATTCCAATAGATATTTGAAAAAAAAAAAAAAAAACGACTTTACGAAAAAATGAACTTAAATCAGCTTGCGGCACGTGTTTTTTGTTTAAAAAAAAAAAAAAAATTTTAACCGTATTTTTTTATCAAAAAGAACGTTTTTTCGGGGCGTAGGAAAATATATAATATTTAACAACCACTCAAATATATATATATATATATATATAACGTGATATTATACTATATAACAGAGGTCCCACTTGTGGACCGCGGGCTGATTGGACCAGGGCCATAGACGTCTAAGAAAAGATAAAAATTATATATATTTATATAAAATTATATATATATATATATATTGGGCCTCAGCGTTTTTTTTTACGGAAAAAGTGGGCCGCACACCGAAAAAGGTTGGGAACCACTGTTATATAATATTGCCGGAAAAGGAAAAATGCGGAGATATGAGCTTTGCTGGTTACTTACAATATGACTTTCCTCGCAGTAAATGGTGTTTTCTTCGGCTGAAATCGTTGAAAACTTTTTGTTCCGTTGCCTGCGTTGATGTCGAGCAGAACACGTAAAATACGGCTTGTATCTTCCTTTAAGCATTTTTAGTCGTCTTTAATTGCTGCCTAAAAATATGGTTTTTATAGATATTTATATAGGCTACACGCAGGAATGTCTATCACCGAAAAATCCTGGGTAAAAATAATTAAATTGAAAGAAAATATTGGTCGAATACAAAAAAAAAAAAAATTAATTTCTTATGTGGGTTTTTTCTTTTGTTTAAAACTAGTAATTACAATTCTAAATTGTAACACAAAAATGTACAATAGTTCAGAAAATATTTTAACTTGTTTTGTTTTCAAATTTTACTGTTTTGATTGTTTTAGTTGAAATAGAAAGTAAATATATAAATTTAGCAATAAAAAAAAAAGGAATTGGAAATCAGGCCTTAGAATATTTTCTGTTATTTAAAAGAAATAAAAAAAAAAAAACGAGGGATTGAAGAAAAAATAATTTACCTTAAACAGTTTGCGCCAACAAAATAATAGCTAGCTTGTGTCTTCGCCAAGTTTCATAATTCTAAAGAAATAACAGCAAATACAATAAAATATAAAAAAACTATCCAAGCAGTTCATGACCACATGTTTTTAGACCATGTTTTTAACCAGTGGAGCCTGTTATTAGCAATGATAAAAGGACCGGAGGCAAGAGACAAAGAAGGATAGGAAACTTGCAAAAAAATTTTATAAACAAAAAGTTTTTTTCGCAACAACATTTATAAATCTAAATAGAAAGCAAAAATTCTTAGTCGGCCTTTGTTTGAAATAAATTCCTTTTTTTTATGTTATATTAAATTACATTTCATATTTAATAATTAAAAATGGAAAGATTGAAATTTTTTTTTTGAAATTGGTAGCATTGGTAGACTGGTTTCAGTTAACGAAATTTCGGTCTTAATCTTATTTCTGGACTTGCTCTTGCCGCCTACACGTGCCTACAAACACATCATTCAAATTTAAATTTAAGATGGAGAAACCTTTTGCCGTGGCATTATTTGATGATGGCCTATGCGTTATTAGAAAGAGTTGGATAAAAAACTATCCGAAAGGTAATTTTATTTATTATGTTTTTCTCAAAGAAAATTTTTTTTTTTAATTTTTTTTTTTTATTATTTTTTTTTTTAGAAAGAAACAAGTGTTTTTTCCCCAATTCCAAATCGGAATTACATTTTAAAAGAATTCTGTGCACAAGCACTCCCGAAATAAATTGGCAGGAAACCAAAATATTGAGAATTTTCGGTGACTCCAGTAAGTAGTGTTTACATAATTCTTTAAAAAACCACTCAATTATTTAAGCCTAAGGTATAAAAAATAATTTTTGATGTCATTCTTAACAGAATCGATTAAAGGGGCATATGAAAAATTAAAGCAAGCCAAAGAAAGATCAGACTTATCATCCTCCAACGAGGATACGACGAGCCTGAGAGTGCAAGAAAAATTGGCTTTGCCAAGAGCCCCCCAATATTCAGCTTTCAGCACAGCTCCAAGGCAAGAAAATCATATTCCGAAAGAGTGCCAAGGAACATGCTCTAACAGTATGTTATCAGTTCTTAATTTTGTACTTATTAGACTAAAAATAATGTTCATGAATTTTTTTTTATAGATTTAAAAAAGATTCTTTTGGAGCAAAAAGAATTTCTTCAATGAAATAAGAAAAGAACAGGAAGAACAATTTAAACGTTTGTTATACAATTATACATATCTGTTTTTTTTTAGTACCTAAAATAACTATATTTTGTACATTTTTTTTAGTTTTACACAGCAAGTTCGAAACTTCTCGAATAAAACTTGATCGCGCGGTAGATGAGTTACTCCAAACCAACGACCGCCTATCAATGGTTGGGGAGATTTCTAAGGAAATGGCAATTTTAAAAGACAAAATTGACCTATTAACGAAAAGGTCGGGAAGCACAGAAAGTGGGAACAATTTGTCCACATGTTCCACGGATGAGACGGTTTTCCAGGAGATAGTCCCGCTGCCGCTACAAACCGTCGATCAGATGAATGATTTCGAGAGAGAGCTCGACAACCAAGGATTTCATAGTACAATTGTAAGTGTTTTCAACATGTTTTATTCGTTATGTATTTATGAAAAGCAATGTAGTTTTGGAACATGATAATCGGCCCATCTCCATGAAAATACGCGTATTGTACAAAACATATCCCCCCCCCCCCCTCCCTCTATTAATTAATGCCCCAGGCCTTGGTGTAGTGGTTAGCATGCTGGCCATTTGTACCAAGGGTCGCAGGTTCACATTCCGTCCCATGCGAAAAAATTGAATTGGCTACCTATCTTTTTAAATAAATAGGGACGAATTTTTATTTTTTGTCCCCAATACTTTTATTTTGGAATAGTTTTTTGCTCTATTAAAAACTAAAACATTAATTTTTGTTCTTTGATTATAAAAATTCAGTTCGATTTCATTCGAAAAAAGCAACTGCTTCCACTAGCAGCTTCATACAAAACATTGGCATTTGTTCTATCATGATTTAAATATCTTAACGAACTTCTAATTTTTTCCAGCAAACTCATCTAAAAAAGCAGGGAGGAGATAACATGAAGACCTTAACTAAGAACATCTTCAATTGTTTATTTGATGACAATCTGCTTGCTCAGTACTCGTGGCTAGGAGCAAAAAAAAAAAAAAAAATTTAGTTCAACCAAAGTTTCAATAATGATTGCAGGTATTTATTTTTTTAAAATATTGCTGTAAAAAAATAAAACTGTTTTTTACCTGCTAAAACAAAAATGAATTTTTAGATATTCTTAGCAATACCTACAAGAACGTGACGAGGCACGAAATAAAAGTATATATGATGCAATGGATTAAGCACGCCAAAACGAGGGCGGAACGAAAAAGGTTAGATCTCGAAAAAGCAACTTAATCGGATAAAATTATTTTAAATCCAAATTTTTGGATAATCAATTATAAATTTATATAAACTAGTATTTCGACGATAAACCTCCTAACTTCAATATTTTGTAAATATATGTTAATAGGGAGTTAGAAGGTTTGGCGAGTATGTAGTCGATATATAATATTGATATTTTTTTAAATAATCTGTTTAATTTTTTTTCACAACAGGAACAAACATGGAAATGAAATAGAAAACACCGACGAAGATTGGCATTCAAATTTTCTTAACTTAATGGAATCGGACAATGAATAGGTAAATTAAAACAAGGAAGGAATAGACAGGGTGTCCCATTTCTCAAGGATAATCCGTGAAAAGGAGATAGGTCAGTTCATGTATTCACGTATTTTTATTCCATTAAAGAAAAAATAATAATTGTTTTTATATTTAATAATATCTAAAAAAAAAATATTTGAATAAATTAATTAGGCCTAGTTGTATTAAATTCTATCATTCATTCCAATTACGAATTATGTTTTGAGATTCGTTTTTTTCGTATAAAATACAATTATTTAAAAAAAAGAAACAAGCACAAAGTGATATACCATTTTAGAATCTTGATTAAATGCGCTAATTTTTTTACATAATTTGCCATTAATGTTTATTATATATTTGTAGAAGATATCAACAGTCAAAGTTAGCTCTTCAAAATTTTTTAACGCATAAATTCGGCAGAGAAATCCTTGAGAAATGGGACACCCTGTATATAGACATGAAGCTTCTCATAATTAGGAAAAGGCGAGGTTCCGCCGCAGGCGGGCCCGAGCCAGCTGGTGGGAGGTCCAGGGGGCAAAGCCCTCGGCTAGCAATAATATATTTTTATATATTTACAGATGCACCGGTCAAATGTTAAGATAGCCACCTAAAGTCAATAGGTGCAGCGAGCGCCAAAATCAAGTACCACCCAATACGCTTTCTACATGTGATAAATCCATTGTTTTTTTTGTTTTTTTTTTGTCTATAAACAAGACAACTATCAGGTGCAGCCAAAAATACTCCGATTTTTTACAATCCAATAAGACGTTTCTTGTTAAATTTATAGACCCATGATTGATCTTTCAAAATTGTTATTGTCCTTGTCCATACCAATGATGGGTCTATAAAATTAACCCGAAACGTCTTATTGGATTGTAAAAAATCGGAGATTTTTGGCTGCACCTGATAGTTGTCCAGTTTATAATTTAAAAAAGTTAAAAAAAGCAAAAAATAAAATTGTATTTTTATGCCCTCGGGGCTTGGTCTAGAGGTTAGCGTGCTAACCTCATATACCAAACGTCGCGGGTTCGGACCCCAGGCAGTCCGATGATTTTATTTAAGCCATTTGGATACCAGATGGCTTAAATAAGAATGCCTGGACCCCATATATGTATATTTATCAAAAACGGTTATCGTAAATGTCTTAAATGGCCTGAGTTGCCGAAAAGACAGTGTGAATGTGTGTGTGAGTGTGAGTGTGAATGAGAAAAAAGTGTGAGTGTTTAAAAAAAAAAAAAATTTGTATTTTTATTAATTACACAAGTAAACAAAATAAAATTTTTTTTGGGTTTCTGATTTAATGCAGGAATTCTGATTCAAGACACCGAAAAACACTAAAATTTCCATTTTTTGTTTTTAAAGTTGGCTTTTGTTTGTAAATATATGTTGATAGTGAGTTAGAAGGTTTGGCGAGTTAATACAAAACAGCTCATACAAACATAAAAGAAATACAAAAATATTCACTTGGGGGGGGGGGGGGGAAGTTAAATAGGTTTTTTTTTTAATTTCTTTTCTCTAATCCCTCCCCCCCTTCCAACCTCCCCCCCTCCCCCCCCCTGTTCAAAAATATTCACTTTTAAACTTGTTTTCATATGCAGAAATTACAGTATGACCGGTGGTATATTTATATATTTATTTAGTTATATTTATATATTATTTAAAAATAATTTATTTTATTTATATCAAATATTCTAATTTATATTATTTTTGTTAAGTCATTATATATATATAATATATTATTTGTCTCTCATCAAAATAAAAAAAAAAATTGTTGAAATTGTGGAATTTTGTTTATTCCACCTATCCAATTGATTCCTGAATATGATAACTTTAGACCATAAATACCACGGGTATATATAATATATACAAATATTCAGCATTATTTGCAAAATATTAGAAATATATATACTTATATATAAATGAATAAAAACACTATTTTCGTCTAAATATAAAATACAATACCCTAAATCTAAATATATAAAAAGAAAGTAAAATGGACAAGTTTTTTTTCTGATTACCTAATCCTATGATTGGGCCGAGAATGTGGATTTTTGTCCGGACCGTAATTTCATGCGATATTTTTTCGAAGTTCCTCGCGGAAGATCTTGTATTATCTGCCGTTAAGTTAGGAGGTCGCAACACAATTTTAGGCGGGACTTAGTAAAAGGGACGTTTCAGCGGACATTTCGACGTCCCTGGATCGATGCAGGAAAGTCCCTAGCAAAGTCCCTTGCCAATTAAGAAAGTCCCGAAACGTCCCCAAATCGTCCCAGTGCTATCTGGGTATTAACATATATATAGAGGTAAGAGAAAGTTTTTTTTTTTTTTAACTTAATTAAATGGCCGTCGGAATAACCATTTGGCCAATGGCAAAGTAAGTGTGTTTCAGATTTAGGAACCCAAGAAAAAAACAATTTTTTTAATCGGGGCATAAATCTGACTTCTTATTCTCCGAGATCCTTATGCACTGGTATAAATTTTAAATGTGACCAGTGACTCTGATCTCGGTTGTAAGAGAAAGTAAAAAACAATGAAATAATCATATAAGAAAACGCATGTTGCTGCTTTAATATTAACCCTAGAATTTATCTTAATTAAGCTTAATATTTATAAATCAAAAAATCCCATTTTCCTGGGTGCCTACTATTCATCAACACATAATCATAGATGAAAGATGTATACATTTATATAATGATTTGGTTTAAATTAAAACAATGCAGAAAAGTTCGTAATCCTATTTATTTGTACCCTTTATATTTTATCCTAATTTGTTTGTAGCCTCATTTATTTGTATCCTATATTTTGTATCCTTAGTTGTTTGTAGTCTTATTTATTTGTAACGTTTATATTGTATCCTTATTTGTTTATAGTCATATTAATTTGTACTCTTACAAAAATTGTATGAAGGCATGATGGCTCTGCCTTTTGCCTAATAAATAAAAAAAAAAAAAAAAAAACAATGCAGAAAAGTTAAGTTCAAATGAAAAATAAAAAAGATGAAAGCTCTCATGATAAAATCATTAGAAGCCTCAAAATATTATATTTAGTAATTAAATGATTAATAATGTTATTTTCGACAATTGCAAGCAAATAGTTTTCTGATAAGTGATGAGTCAGTTTATCATTTCCCCACATTATAACAATTTCCTAGATAAAAAAAAAATTTAATTCAAAAATTTAAGAAAATTTATTAGATTTCTGTCAAGGTGTGTTTGTATGTTTATAGCCCTAAATAATATTAACGATCGTAAATCCATGGCATAATAAATCAGGAATTATATAATTTTAAATTTGTACTAATTATTTAAATAATAAAATTAAGGAATTCTGTTGTGTATTTGTATGGAATGAATGTGTCTACGGATGAGTGCTGTCATTTAACACAAATAACCTTATTAATATTTGTACCTACCAATATATTTTATTAAAATATTAATATTTATTTATTTATAAATGCTACTCACACATTTGAGAAGAAAATTTCGATGAGAATATTGAAGACAAGGAGAGAACACAACACAAAAAAAATTAAACGTCAGAATATCACAAGACCAATTTCAACGAGTATAGAAAAAGGCAAAGAGTAAATATGAAGGCAGAGAGTTTAGAAAAGAGAAAAGAAGATAATAACTTTTGATCAGGAATTTTAATATTAATAAAATTTAATTAAATAATTAAAATACCATTATTATAATAAATAATAAAAAAGATTAAATATAAAAATATATTTTTGAGGAATCGAATAAAATAATTAATAAAGAATAGAAGAATAAAATAATTAAATCTATCAAAACATACTACAGTATATAGCATGGGCGTACCCAGCGAGGGGCAGGGGGGCAGCTGCCCCCCCCTAGAAGCAAAAAAAAAAAAAATTAAACGTTTATAAAGTGGTGAAACGAAACAAAATTGGTGGATAGCGGCGGCGAATGATTATTTTTGTTAGGACTCGAGGGTTTTTAGGCCTTTAATTCGAATGCTTTACCCCTCTATATAAAAAATAGCTATGTCCCAATCTGGACGACCATGATCTGCCCCCCTGGACGACCATGATCTGACCATGCCCCCCCCCCTAGATTTGATCCTGGGTACGCCCATGGTATATAGCCTATAATGCATATATGTAAGGAGTAATTTAAATAGTAAAAAAATAAACATATTTTCGGCCCAGAGCATGTTAAAGTATCCTAAGCTCAAGAAGAGAAAAATATAAAATGTAATTTTTATATTTTTATTTTTATTCCCTCGATTTTTAAGTACGTTTAGACGCCGCTTGGTCATTTTCCTTTTTTTTTTTTTTTTTTTGGAAAGAGAGTGCCTCGTGACCCGGCAAGGCTCTCGGCGGCCCTAGAGAGAAGGTGAAGAGAGATATATAGATTCGACCTTCGCCATTTTTTTTTTGGTCGCTGACCGTTTTATTTCTCTTTCTCTCTCTTTTTAGGAATATATTAACCAGTTGTCAAAATTTATTTCAGTAACAGATGTATAAAATTGTTTCATTTATTAGAGTCTCATTATTTGACACACTCGGGGTTATAAATTAAATTAAAAAAAAAAAAAAAAAATCACTTTCCCTTTTAGAAAATTTAATCAAAAAGAGAACATGGTTATTAAAAGAGATTTTTTTTTTCTACAATATATAGCAAATACTAAAAAATAATATAATAGGTAAACAAGTTGCAAACATGGTGTGACAAGCACAGAACACAACTCTTACCAAAGGTAAGGTGCTATGCGACCAGATTTTTTGTGTCGAGATATATTTAGTTTCCACCGATATATTAAATAGAATTCAATAAACATGGGAAAATATTTATTATATATTTTATTACTTTGGCAACCATTTCTGCTATCTTTCCTATGAAGTACAAAAGTAAAGTGGCCCTCAAACAATTTTGAGCGCAAAATGAGAATATACATTTTAAAGAGGATCTAAAAAATAATTGATTTTTGAATTTTAATCAAAAGCGTTAGAGCGAATTTTGAGAAAATCGAAAAAAAAAACTGAAAAAGTACATCAGTACTACTACTAGTACTCTTTGGTCGATTTTGTTCAAAAGCTTCGTGTCACGTGCCAGGGGGTGCCTAACTTAAATATAAATTTTCAACAACCTAGCTCAATTCCTTCATGCTTTAAATTGAACACACACACACACACAGACACACACACACACACACACACACACACACACACACACACACACACACACACACACACAGATAAACCATGTTGCGAAAACCACTTTTTTGATTCAGGCGACCTCAAAACATCGCAACGTTTTTGAAGAGCTCCAAAAAGGAGATGGGGACGCAATCAGGACTCGCAAAATAAAAATAATCAAAAATAAATTATAATTTATTAAAAAAAAAAAAAATATGTAATTGAGAAATTTTATTTGGAAAATATTAAAAAAAAAAAAAAAAAAAAAAATTAGAAAGGTATGAATATTTGATGGTTGATGTCTTCGGTTTGGAACTTGACGTTTCGGTCGCATCTGGCCGACCTTCTTCCGAACCGCAGTGAAGGCGGACGTTTATCAGCAATTCAGTTTCAAGTGTTGACCGTCTCTCAGCCCGAAGACAAAATTAGGTGGCGTCGCACAGTGGTTCCTTTCGCTTCAAAAGTGGCCACGCGAAAAAAAAACAAAAAGTCAACCTAATTGAAAAACGTTCTAGGGTAACAAACTAGAATGTTTGCTGGTTTCAAAACTGTATTTCTTTTTCAAAACAACTCAGCCATTGCCGAGTTATAGGTCCTCAAAGTTGACCAAATCTCAACAGTGAATTTTATGCGCTTTTTTGCATGAAATCAAGAATTTTTTTCGAGGGGAAATAATTGTCCAAATCAAATAATTTTTTTTTCCAAATTATTCAGCAATTTCTCTAGTTTCAAAATAATTTTTTTGTTTTTACTTTCCTTATTAAATTATATTGTTTTTAAGGCGCTTTATAAAAAATAAAAAATCCTCCAAAAATTTTTTAAATCATTTTTTTTCATTGATAGTTTTAAATTATTTTAAAAATTGGAATATACCAGAAGATAGCCAAAGAGCTAAGGAAAATGGTCCAATAGTCATCTTTTGCCAATTTTTGCCCCTTTGGGAGTTATAGGCCGTTGAAGTCGAAGCGCGCGCATTTTCAATAGGCTTTCTGTTCATTTATACCACAAGTTAATTCTATTTTATCAAAATAAAAGCAAATATGATTAAAAGATATCATTTTAAATAAATTTTAAGTTGTTTGCTATTCGATTATAGGTGCAATTGATGCGTTATACCCAGCAGAGAGGTGTTTTTCATTTACCTGACTTCGCTCAGGAAAACCCACTCTTCATTGTTTATAAATTTATACATTTTTGCTTAAAAAATATTTAAAGACCTGAAAGAAAATCGGAACAAAAGTACTAGTATTTTACTGATGTACTTTTTTAGTTTTTTTCGATTTTCTCAAAATTCGCTCCAATGATTATGATTCAAATTCAAAAATTAATTATTTTTTAGATGCTCTTTAAAATGTATATTCTCATTTTGTCCCCCGAAATTCTTTGAAGCACACTTTACTCTTATATTTCATAGATAAAGAAGCAAAAAATCAGATGTAGTAAGTACAGAACACAACTTCCAATTATCAAAGATAAGAGAAAGTTGTGTGCTCTACGACCATTCACACCAGATTTTTTCTTAAATGACATTAAAAAAAACGTGATTTATATTTAAAAATTCTACCGTTCAAAATAGTAATTATATCAAATATAAAAAAAAAAGAAAAAAAAAATCGCTTAAAAAAAACTTTTTTATTTTTGTTTTCCTTAAAAACATTCAAAACTACATGTGTCCAAATTTCTTTATTAAAAATTATAATGTATTTATAAACTTATTGATTAATAAAGAAGAGAAAATAAGCTAAAAATTTATTTCATTAAAAAAAAAAATTCGCGTGAAAATTTTTTTTTTCTTATTTATTTATTTTTTTCTTATTTAATTTTGTTAAAGAACATTAAAAAAACATGTGTGCAAATTTTTATTAAAAAATACCATGTAATAAAAGATTTATTGATTAATAAAGGAGAAAAAAATTCGCGTCAAATTCAGTTTTTGCACTGAATTATTTTTTAACGCTTTTCCTTAACTAGAATTATTCAATCTAATAACATATTCTTAAAGGGCATACTTAAACACACATGTATAAATATTTTCACCAAAAAGTACCAACTAATAAAAAAGATATAGGCCTATGACCGCTTTTGAAGCGAATGGGACCACTGTGCGTCGCTTCTTCTCTCAGACAGTGGCGAATATGGTATGCTCTCCACTCAAATGGGAAGGGGAAAAAAAAGGATTATGGGATCGTTGCGACGTGTATATCCATCAACATCTCGACATGGAATTTTTAACAATTTCATAATATAAATATTTACATTAACATGCGATATAAAAGGTAAAAGAAAAATGGTTGATATTTTAAAAGAAGAATTTCTTCACTTCCGGAATGTCCCTTCTCTAAATTTACCGATATTGTATAATTCTTGTATAAAAATAGCAAGACCTGAGAGGAGATCAACGCACCAATGAGAGAGAGAGAGAGAGCGAGGGCTCAAATATTTATTTATAATTTAATTAATAAATTTTTTTCTTTTTTTTTTATTTTTATTCATTCATCCCCCATTAAAAGAGAAAATAAAAACTTCTTGATTAAAAGAATGAATTTAATTAAAGAATTTTATAATAATAATAAAGGGGGCTTTCAGTAAGATCGATATATTCCATGGAAAATGAGATTTCTTCCCCGATCGGGAGCATCATGGAGAAAAAGTACAAAATTATTAAGATTAGGATTACACTGTGCGGCAAGAAAAAAAAAGCCCCGAGATAATTCCTTCAGATTATTAAGTAAAATGACCTTCTCAATCCAAATATGACCTCCATTTTCCCCCACCACGTACCGTTTTCGAGGGGTAGCCCCCTACTTATTTCCACCCCTTTTCGTTAATTATAGGGCCATGAATCAAATTTAGAGGGATGAAAAGGAATATTTTAGCCTTAACATTTCTTCAGAAGGTCTAGAGAAGTGAAAAGTTAAAAAACATTAACATTTGGACTCAAGGGGGGGATGTGGGGGAGGATTTTGTCCCTTAACCCAGATAAGCCGAAGAAATTTTTTACTTTCTCTTACCTATGTATATATGTAATATATATATAGAGAGAAAGTATTGGATTCATGTCAAAAATTCGATGTCGAGATTTTGATGGATCTTCACGTTTTGAGGTCCCCTGAATCCAAAAAAGTGGTTTTCGCGACATGCTCTGTCTGTGGGTGGGTGGGTGGGTGTGTGTGTGGGTGGGTGTGTGTGTGTTCAATTTTAAGCATGAAGGAATTGAGCTAGGAGATTGAAATTTTATATTTAAGTTAAACACCCCCCGGGACCGGAAAAATAAGCTTTTAATCAAAATCGGCCAAAGAGTACTAGTACTTTACTGATGTACTTTTTCAGTTTTTTTCGATTTTCTCAAAATTCGCTCTAACGATTTTGATTAAAATTCAAAAATCAATTATTTTTTAGATGCTCTTTCAAATGTATATTCTCGTTTTGCCCTCAAAATTGTTTGAAGCACACTTTACTCTTGTGCTTCATAGGAAAGATAGGAGAAATGGTTGCCATGGTAACAAAATATAAATATTTTCCCATATTTTACATCTGAATTCAAATATTCCCTACTGCCGGGAACTAAATACATGTCGACACAAAAAATCTGGTGTGACAAGCACAGTACACAACTTTCGATTACCGAAGGTAAGAGAAAGTTGTGTGCTGTGCGCCAGTCACACCAGATTTTTCTTTTAAATTTCAAAAATTTCATTTTACTTCATTAGCTATATTCATTAAATAAGCCTTTAAGTATAAAAAAAATTTTTTTACTTGAGGTTAATTAATTAGGGGGGTTTTTCGCGCGTCCTACATATAGGACGCGAGGCTTATAAGGGGTTAAAACACAATTTAATTTCTATACGTTTTCTTGTTCAACACATTGCTAGATTATTAAAAACACATTTCTAAAGGAAGTAAATCGGTATAGGGTCATTCCACGTCAGTTCAACCAGGCCATTTCACCCATAATCTCAGATTTTTATGAAACTTGGTATGTTTGTTCTATATATATAGATATGTAACAGCACCAAATTTCAATTTTTTATCTCACTTAGTTTTCGAGTTATGGCACTTTAAAGTTTTGATTTTTTCACCTTACGCGGCTTGGCTAATGCCAAACAAAATGAGACATGGAAGAGAAAATAATTTCTCATTTGCTTATTTGACACCCAATCTTGATGAAATTTTTTTGGTAGATTCTTTAAACAATAAGGAATTAGAAAAAAAATATATCACGGATCTAAGTTAATCCTAAAATATAAAAAAAAATTCATATTGTTGATTTTTTTTTAGTTTTGAAAACGCAAACATGGTTTAGCGCTAAAGCCAATATCTCCTACCTAACTTAAATATAAAATTTCAACCTCCTAGCTCAATCCTTTCATGCTTTCAATTGAATTGATTGTGTTTTCGTCTCTGTACAGTTTTAAGCAGACACACACACAGTGTCCATTTGAAATCATGAAAGAATTGAGCTAGGAGGTTGAAATTTTATATTTAAGTTAGGTACCCTCCCGGACACTCAAATTAAACTTTTGAACAAAATCGGCCAAAAAGTACTAGTTCTTTACTGATGTACTTTTTCAGTTTTTTCCAATTTTCTCAAAATATGCTGCAACGATTTTTATTAAAATTCATAAATCAATTATTTTTTACATGCTCTTTAAAATGTATATTTTCATTTTGGCCTTGGAACCTTTTTAACATGTAAAACTATATATTGAAACTTTCAATGGACTTTAGAAATAGAGGGAACAAAATACACAAAATTTTTATTTTACTAAATTAAAGCCCATTTCATGCAGATTATTTAGAAAAAAAAAATTTCTTGAATATCTCATTCCCTTTTGGAGATATCGGCTTTAGCGCTAAACCATGTTTGCGTTTTCAAAACTAATAAAAATAAAATAAAAAAAAAGATTTTTAAAAAAATGCTTTTATTTAAATTGAACTAAAAAGAGAGAAATAAGAAAGAAATAATTTAATTGTTCTTGTTAAAATTTTTTAATATTTATGACTTAAAACAAAAGCGTGGGGCGCGAGCCTAGGAATCACTTCGAAGCGCCCCACGCTTTTATTTTAAGTTTTTAATATTTATGACTTAAAATAAAAGCGTGGGGCGCGAGCCTAGGAATCACTTCGAAGCGCCCCACGCTTTTATTTTAAGTCATAAATATTAAAAAAATTTTAACAAGAACAATTAAATTATTTCTTTCTTATTTCTCTCTTTTTAGTTCAATTTAAATAAAAGCATTTTTTAAAAAATCTTTTTTTTTATTTTATTTTTATTTTAAGCTTTTTAGTCTTTTCGTCTTATCAAAAATCATCAATATGATAAAGTACCACATTAGTTTGGCCTGTATTGATTTGGTTCAATTGAAAAATTATTCATTATCATAAAAAAATGACTCGTAAATATCAAAATTCAAAACTATAGTTAATAGGGCCTTATTTGCGTGAGGCTTCAAATAAAGTACCACATTAGTTTGGTCTATTTTGATCAAAACCACCATATAGTGGCGTCATCAAAAATGACTCTTAAGTATTACATTTCACACCTCTAGCCCATCGGGAAGTCTTGAAATTACAATAATTCGCGAAGGGTTTCAAATAAAGTACCACATTAGTTTGGTCTATTTTGATCAAAACCACCATATAGTGGCGTCATCAAAAATGACTCTTAAGTATTACATTTCACACCTCTAGCCCATCGGGAAGTCTTTTGAAATTACATTAATTTGCAAAGGGTTTCAAATAAAGTACCACATTAGTTTGGTCTATTTTGATCAAAACCACCATATAGTGGCGTTATCAAAAATGACTCTTAAGTATTACATTTCACACCTCTAGCCCATCGGGAAGTCTTTTGAAATTACATTAATTCACGAAGGGTTTCAAATAAAGTACCACATTAGTTTGGTCCATTTTGGTAAAACCAAACTCACAATTTGCGTCATCAAAAATAACCCTTAAGTATTAAATTTCACACCTCTAGTTCATCGGGAAGTGTCCGAAACAAAGACTCAAAGTTGGTGACCTTGAAAGAGTAAGTTAAATAAAAGCATTTAATAATTAAAAATAAAATAATATAAAAAAAAAATTTAAAAACAACGCTTTTATAAATGTACTAAAAAAGAGAAAAATAATTATGTATAATTTCTTTAAAATTATATTAAAAATTAATATATGTTACTAAAACTAAAAGCGTTGGGCGCGGGATTTGCAAATTTTAATTGTATAAATAGGCCTATTATATGTTTTATGAATACATTTTAATACCATAGACTTGGCGGGTAGTTAGGCTAAACAGTTTGAAGTGACTCAAATGTTCTAGTTAGATTATTTTATTTTTATTTTTTGATTCAAGTATCGGTGAATTAAGGTTAGTTGATCCTCTGCAATGCAAATTGCAAGAGATTGTTAATTTGCGCGCCCAACGCTTTTAGTTTTAGTAACATATATTAATTTTTAATATAATTTTAAAGAAATTATACATAATTATTTTTCTCTTTTTAGTACATTTATAAAAGCGTTGTTTTAAATTTTTTTTTATATTATTTTATTTAACTCTTTTTAGTTTTTGTAATAAAATATTAATACGTATGAGTTATATACATATACACGATACAATAAGACAATTTGTATTTTAAAAGAAGAGAAATTTTTGATTATAAATTTCACCCCTCTTTTTTTTGATAGACCGAAATTAATTGACCTACAAAGATGAGACACATCAAATATTGCATTGTCACGGGAGTTACATACGTGTATAAAATTTCAAAGCTCTAGGTTAAGTAGAACTAGTCGTAATTTCAATCGCTAACTTTGTCGGCCCAAACAATGGAAATGTGATTAATTGGCCGCTAATCTCAATTTAATTAATTTTTAATTATTTTGAATAGCACATTTTGTAGAGTAAAGTCTATTGAACACCTCTGCTAATGCTCAAAACTCTAAACTAATTATAAATAGGAGAAATTTTGATTATAATACTTCCCCCTCACTTTTTTTGATCGGCCGCCATTTTGTAATTAATTCACCTACAGAGATGAGACACATCAAATATTGCATTGTCACGGGAGTTACATACGTGTATAAAATTTCAAAGCTCTAGATTAACTAGAACTGGTCGTAATTTCAATCCGCAACTTTGTCGGCCCAAACAATGGAAATGTGATTAATTGGCCGCTAATCTCAATTTAATTAATTTTTAATTATTTTGAATAGCACATTTTGTAGAGTATAGTCTATTTAACACCTCTGCCAATGCTCAAAATTATAAATTAATTATAAATAGGAGAAATTTTTATTATAATACTTCCCCACTTTTTTTTGATCGGCCGCCATTTTGTAATTAATTCACCTACAAAGATGAGACATATCAAATATTGCATTGTCACGGGAGTTACATATGTGTATAAAATTTCAAAGCTCTAGGTTAAGTAGAACTGGTCGTAATTTCAAGATTGGTGGTCAAATAAGCAAATGAGAAATTATTTTCTCTTCCATGTCTCATTTTGTTTGGCATTAGCCAAGCCGCGTAAGGTGAAAAAATCAAAACTTTAAAGTGCCATAACTCGAAAACTAAGTGAGATAAAAAATTGAAATTTGGTGCTGTTACTTATCTATATATATAGAACAAACATACCAAGTTTCATAAAAATCTGAGATTATGGGTGAAAATTTTTGATTTTTTTGGTTGATTTGACGTGGAATGACCCTATATTAAAACTAAAGACTAATTAAAACTAACTTTTATTGTGAAATTTATTTTATTTTATTTATTTTGTATACCCAATCCAACACTACATCGAGGTGGTCGTTTTCTTAGAACATTACACCTGCAACGAATGTGCTTTTTCTGAAGTGCAAACCTATCTTATCTTGAGTTTTTTCTTGATTTGACTACCGTCCTTTCGATTTCTTGTAAGATTCCGAGATTGAAATTACGATCTTTCTTCGCTCTTTCATTTTACCCTGGCCATTCCGGGGTAGAAGCCAGTTATTATTTATCGCAACATCCAAAAGATGGTTAAATTATTACAACTAATTAAATTATTATTACAAACTCCTTTTTTGAAATGTGTTTTTTATAAAGAAAAATACAATTTCTTTCCCCGAATACAAGTTCTTCTGTATATAAGGTTATATTTTGATCAGCCGGATCAACGCCGCCCATCTATTTATTTTAGTATAAATTAATCCTGGCTGTTTTATGGGTTTTCGGGGCATTTTTTAAATGAATAACTCGTAATATTTTGTAAAGTGTAAATCGGATTGCTATTTGACGCTAGAGTCACCACAGTGACTTTCCAATTTAGGATAAAGAATTTTTTTTCTGTAGATTCCGAATCAAAATCCTCTTTTTCCAAAGTTACCAGAGCTTTAGCAAAAGTGCAACCCTTAAAAATTAAAAAATAAACATAAAAAAATGATATAATTATTATTATACATATAATTTATATTGAAATAAAAAAAGGCGAAAAGATGGTGGATTGTCCTAGCGTCCTATATATAGGACGCCTATATTCAACAAGCAAAATATATAAATAAATAAAATATTGTACTAATTTTAAGATTTGTTATTAAAAATACAATTAATCATGAATATAATTTTGTCATAAAACGTTAAATTAAATAAAAAATAATGAAGTAGATTATCTTACAAAATTAATTTGGAGGTCGAACATTTTCAAGCACTAGAAGCTCTTTAGAAAATAATTTTTTTTTCTATCATAAACTAAAGAAATTTTCAAATAAAAAATATACAGTGTAATTAGAGGTATTACAGATTAAAATATCAGAAGCTCATCAAAGAATATTTAAAGGAAATACTTTAAAAAAATTATTCAAAAAAAAATTTCTAGCGTCCTATATATAGGAAGCCAGGCTTATCTGGGTTAAAATGCAAAAAAATCATTAAAAATGATCGATTTTTTCTGATTTTTCCCAATTTTTTCACTAATTTTCTACATATTCCAGCTGACAGACCCACCTCACCCTTCCTTAAACATCCCTCAACTAAAAAAAAATATATAGGATAAAGCGGGTGGGGTGTGGGCGATTCCGAAGCCCTTACAAGCTCAAACTTTGACAAGAAGTAATTTCTACCCCTTTAGATAAAATATGGAAATATTGAAGGACATAGAAGAAACCGTATATTTAAGTTTAAATTTGTAAAGATCAGCCCAAAAAAAATCTGGTGTGACTGGCGCACAGCACACAACTTTCTCTTACCCTTCGGTAAGAGAAAGTTGTGCACCGTGCTGGTCACACCAGATTTTTTGTGTCGAGATATATTTAGTTTCCCATAGCACCTTAGTTTCAAACTTGCATTTTAAATGTTGACTGCTTCAAATAAACTATGGTTATTTTTCAAAATTTTAATCTCATATTTGGACATTTTATACACAATAGAGAATCGTAAATAAATACAAAATTTCATAAGAATTGGAAAAAAAATTTTAAATGCCTAAAAAGTTCCAAAGGGGACCCCCTTTTGAATCGAAATTAACATACAAATCCCTATAGGAAATTAACATTGTTCCTATGCGAAGATAAGGTGGAAAGGGAATTTAAAAAGAGTAGAGAGAGACGATAATGTTTGCAAGTGAGAGAGAGAGAGACATATATGTTTTCTTTGAAACAATTAAAGACACAAATAAAAAAAAAATAAATGGGAATTTAAATAATAATTGATTTTTAATCTAATAAAAAGAAAAAGATTTAAATTCCGTTACCATGGCAACCATTTCTATCTTTCCTATGAAGAACAAGAGTAAAGTGGTCTTCAGAAGATTTCAACGGCAAAATGAGAATATACATTTTAAAGAGCATCTAAAAATAGTTCATTTATGAATTTTAAAAAAAATCCTTGGAGGGAATTTTGAGAAAATCGAAAAAAACTGAAAAAGTACATCAGTAAAGTACTAGTACTTTTTGGCCGATTTTGTTCAAAAGCTTATTTTGAGATTCTTCAAAGGTACCTAAGTTAAATATAAAATTTCAATCCGCTAGCTCAACTCCTTCATGCTAAAAATCTGTCCACACACACAGACACACACACACACATACATACACACAGACCAATTTGCGGGACCCACTTTTTGGACTCAGGGGACCTCAAAAACATGTATATCCATCAAAATCTCGACATCGAATTTTTGACATGATCGCAATACTTTCTCTCTCTATATATTTCATATATAGGGTACGAGAAAGTAAAAATGAAAGTATATTTGCCAATTTGACCAACTGAGATGTGAATCTTCCATCTTTTTGTAAAGGCTTCGGAATCGCCCACACCCCACCCGCTTTGTCCTATATATTTTTTTTAGTTGAGGGATGTTTAAGGAAGGGTGAGGTGGATCTGTCCGCTGGAATATGTAGAAAATCAGTGAAAAAATTGTGAAAAAATCGATCATTTTTAATGATTTTTTTGCATTTTGAGGGACAAAATCCTCCCCCACATCCCCCCCCTTGGATCCATATGTTAATGTTTTTTAATTTTTCACTTCTCTAGACCTTCTGAAGAAATGTTAGGGCTAAAATAATCCTTTTCATCCCTCCAAATTTGATTCGTGGCCCTATAATTAACGAAAAGGGGTGGAAATAAGTAGGGGGCTCTACCCCAAAAACGGTACGTGGTGGGGGAAAACGGAGGTCATATTTGGATTCAGGAGGTCATTTTACCTAAGAATCTGAAGGAATTATCTCAGGGCCGGAAAAAAAGTTTCATTTTGCCGCACAGTGTTATTAATGGAATGAAAGTGCAAACTTCTTGCGAGTTTGCAGTATCACTAAAATAAATAAATAAAAGAATAAACAATTAATTTATTTTATTGTTTTCCAGAGTAAAAAATGACAGATGGTTAAAAAAATTTTGTTTTTTATAGTTGTTATTAATAAGAATTGATTGAAAGCAAACTTTTCTTTTTTTTTTATTTAAACAAACTATTCATTAAAATGAGTCATATTCTAAACAAACCCCCCCCCCCCCTCTCCCATTACATTCATTAAAAAGAATCCAAGGGGATTGTATAATGAATAAAATTAACAATATCATGTTAAGCAGGAGGGGGGGCTGGATGCCTTGTTTCAAGTTACGA
>JAKCPI010007083.1:0-10212 GCA_023213315.1 Euborellia annulipes | reverse complement strand
AATCTGGTGTGACTGGCGCACAGCACACAACCTTCTCTTACCTTCGGTAATCGAAAGTTGTGTTCTGTGCTTGTCACACCAGATTTTTTGTGTCGACATATATTTAGTTCCCGACAGTACGGAACATTTGAATTCAGATGTAAAATTTATAAGTATGGGAAAATATTTATATTTTGTTACCATGGCAACCATTTCTCCTATCTTCCCTATGAAATACAAGAGTAAAGTGGTCTTCAGAAGATTTCAATCGCAAAATGAGAATATACATTTTAAAGAACATCTAAAAAATAATTGATTTTTGAATTTAAAAAAAAATCGTTGGAGCAAATTTTGAGAAAATCGAAAAAAACTGAAAAAGTACATCAGTAAAGTACTAGTACTCTTTGGCCGATTTTGATTAAAAGCTTATTTTTCCGGTCCCGGAAGGTGTTTAACTTAAATATAAAATTTCAACCTCGTAGCTCAATTCCTTCATCCTTAAAATTGAACACACACCCACCCACCCACACACTTACCCACCCACACACCCACCCACCCACACACCCACCCACCCACAGACAGACCATGTCGCGAAAACCACTTTTTTGGATTCAGGGGACCTCAAAACGTGAAGATCCATCAAAATCTCGACATCGAATTTTTGACATGAATCCAATACTTTCTCTCTATATATATATTACATATATACATAGGTAAGAGAAAGTAAAAAAAATAAAGATTACACTGGTCAACACGATTATTGTGTCTGGCTCTTCATATGAAATTTTTGTTTCTCCTACTCTAAAATTAAGTGTTTTTTTGATCAAAGTTTGCTTTTGTAGAAACTAGAGCAATTTTTCGAATTTTTTATTAAGAAGACCAGACATTTTTTATATCTCGTAAACTAAGCATATTTTGTGCACCATAGTACCATACAAAGTTGTAGAGCATTAAATTTGCTACAATTTGGTTGTTAAAACGAATATGTAGACCCAATATTACCCGAGGTACGGCCGATCAAAGTTAGACCATGTTTCTTGAATGTAAAACAGAGAAAATTCGTTAGGCCGTTTCTCGGTTAATATTGAGTTTACAAATTTGATTTATCAACCAAATTTTAGCAGATTTAATACTCTACAATTTTGTATTTTACTATTGTAGACAAAATATGTTTAGTTTTTGAGATATAAGCGAAAAACTGAAGAAAGTTTCTCGAAATATAAAACAAATAGAAACTTTGATAGGACATATCTCGGTTAATATTGGGTCTAAATATTAGTTTTATCAACCAAATATTAGCAAATTTAATGCTCTACAACTTTCTGTGGTATTATAATTAACAAAATATGTTTAATTCTCGGGATATAAGTGAAAAACTGGAAAAAGTCTAAAATGAAAAAAAAAAGAAAATTTGATCGGCCGTATCTCGGTTAATATTGGGTCTAGAAATTCGTTTTATCAACTAAGTTTTAGAAGATTTTATGCTCTACAACTTTCTAATGTATTATGGTACACAAAACATGCTTAGTTTACGAGAGATAAGCGAAAAACTGAAGAAACCCGAGTCGAAATCGAACGCCTGGTTTGAGTCTACAAAACCTCAGAATCTAATTGTTGTCTAAGTAGACTTAACAGAATCAAACTAGGATTTGAAAGCATGGTTTCTATGGGAATTTGATAGTCTGGTTTGGTTCTAACAAGTCTACTTATGTCCCTTTTTGACATGTTTAGACTCAGACCAGGTATTCGAAATACTAGTTTAAGTCTACCAGATCTACTATTACGACCAGCAGTACTGAATGCTGGAATCCTAGTTTAGGCCTATAAATTCTCATTTAAAATTTGTTTATATACATATATACAGAGTGACAAAAAAGTTCTGATAATTTTGTTAGATTAGCAAAGAGGTATGCTTGTTTTTTGGCAATGAGAAAAATAACTTTAAGAGTGTTTTCTTCAAATATTTCGAAGACATTTAATAGCACTTCACCGCTGATGAAGAAGTCCTATTAAATGCCATCGAAATATTTGAAGAAAACACTCTAAAGTTATTTTTCTCAATGCCAAAAAACAAGCATACCTCTTTGCTAATTTATACAACTTGGCACTCCACATTCGAAATTTTTTACTTTCTCTAACATCTATATATGTTAATATATATAGAGAGAGAGTATTGGATTCATGTCAAAAATTCGATGTCGAGATTTTGATGGATCTTCACGTTTGCTCTTCATTTCGCTACAATTGAATTCTTAAATAAAAGGGAAATCAAATTAATCTTTAAATAAAATAATATTTTTTGTTTAAATATCAATTTTCTTTAATTTGAGAATAAGATAACATATATTTAAAAAATTTTAAAAATTCCAAATGCTCTTCGTGTCGATTTCAATATTTCTGGAGATTCATTACTGAAATTGTTTTAAAGAAAATATGGATGTAAAAATGAGTTTCCATCTCTAAAATAAATCACATTAATTTTTATCTTGACTGTATATGTAGGCCTATACCATTAGCTATCACATGTGGAAAAATATTTTTCTTTTCAGTAAGAACTTCATTTAGTTCTCTGGAAATGTGAAAAATATATAAATTAATTTTATAAATTTATAATCTTTTTTAATTTCTCTTCTTACCTTTCAAAATGACATGAATGGCCAATGTTCCTTGTATTCATTTATTAAAATTAAAGTGGCTTCTTCAGGCCAATGTGTTTTTACAACTAAAATTTATAATGAATATAATTGAAAAAATTAAATAGAATATAAGATTACATATATATAAAAAAAAAATAAAAATAAAAATAACAGCTAACCTTATCATTTTGTTTTGGCTTGTTTTTATAACGTTGACTCTTAAATAAATAAAAATAATTAATAATAATAAAGAAAATTAATGAAAAAAATGAAAATAAAACTTAAAACTTACTTCTTTTTATCGATAATAAATCCAAATATCCAAGGGATGAGAGAAAATAGCGACAGAATTAAAGGTGGTCATCTATTAAAGCTTTGGCGCTGAGATCGCACTGTTTTTAATTTTGGCTAATCTTTACAATAAAGTGCCAGGCCACCTAGAGGGCGCTGAGGTGATTCATTCGTGATTCTTTCGTTCTTCTTTTTATGATTCGTTCTCACTATTTCATTTTTATAAGAAGCCATTTAATATAAATCTCACTATATATATATATAAATATAAATATCTCCCCCGGCCTCTAAGATATATTTTTACATTCATCTCTTGGGCGAGTTATTATTTTGTGTTGTGCTTTTTTTTTATTAAATTTTTTTTGGCCATTTTGCCATTTTTGCTGTCTGGAATTCCCATTTTTGTCTAGCATTTGCTTTTATTATCATTTATCTAAGTTCCACAATGAGTGAGAGAATTGATCTCCTTTTTTTTTGACCGATTTGTATCGAAAGCATCCCGAGTCGAAATCGAACGCCTGGTTTGAACCTTTTAGTCCTGAATTCCCTTGTTATTTGATGGGATGTTATTTATTTACAATTTTGTGAAAGCCTACTGATTCTACCAGGAGAATTAGAAGATTCAAACCAGTACTTGAACGCCTGGTTTGAACCTTTTAGTCCTCAATTCCTTTGTTATTTGATAGGATTAAAATTTGGTTAAAGCCTACTAAACCTACCAGGAGAATTAGAAGGTTCAAACCAGTATTTGAGTCAAAATTGAAAGCCTGGCTTGAGCCTACTGAGCCTGCCAGGAGAATTAGAAGGTTCAAACCAGTACTTGAACGCCTGGCTTGAACCTTGCAGTCTTCAATTGAGGACTAAAAGGTTCAAGCCAGGCGTTCGATTTTGACTCGGGAAGTACTGGTTTGAACCTTCTAATCCTCTCGGGTAAAAATTAAAAACAGTGCGATCTCAGCGCCAAAGTTTTAGTAGATGACCACCTTTCATTTTCTTTCATTCCTTGGATATTTGGATTTATTATCGATAAAAAAGAAGTAAGTTTTAAGTTTTATTTTCATTTTTTTTTCATTAATTTTCTTTATTATTATTAATTATTTTTATTTATTTAAGGGTCAACGTTATAAAAACAAGCCAAAACAAAATGATAAGGTTAGCTGTTATTTTTTTTTATTTATATATATATTATCTTATATTCTATTTAATTTTTTCAATTATATTCATTATAAATTTTAGTTGTAAAAACACATTGGCCTGAAGAAGCCACTTTAATTTTAATAAATGAATACAAGGAACATTGGCCATTCATGTCATTTTGAAAGGTAAGAAGACAAATTAAAAAAGATTATAAATTTATAAAATTAATTTTTTTTCACATTTCCAGAGAACTAAGTGAAGTTCTTACTGAAAAGAAAAATATTTTTCCACACGTGATAGCTAATGGTATAGGCCTACATATACAGTCAAGATAAAAATTAATGTGATTTATTTTAGAGATGGAAACTCATTTTTACATCCATATTTTCTTTAAAACAATTTCAGTAATGAATCTCCAGAAATATTGAAATCGACACGAAGAGCATTTGGAATTTTTAAAATATTTTAAATATATGCTATCTTATTATTCTCAAATTAAAGAAAATTGATATTTAAACAAAAAATATTTTATTTAAAGATTAATTTGATTTCCCTTTTATTTAAGAATTCAATTGTAGCGAAATGAAAAGCAAAACGTGAAGATCCATCAAAATCTCGACATCGAATTTTCGACATGAATCCAATACTTTCTCTCTATATATATTAACATATATAGATGTAAGAGAAAGTAAAAAATTTCGAATGTGGCGTGCCAAGTTGTATAAATTAGCCAAGAGGTATGCTTGTTTTTTGGCAATGAGAAAAATAACTTTTAGAGTGTTTTCTTCAAATATTTCGATGGCATTTAATAGGACTTCTTCATCAGCGGTGAAGTGCTATTAAATGTCTTCGAAATATTTGAAGAAAACACTCTAAAAGTTATTTTTCTCATTGCCAAAAAACAAGCATACCTCTTTGCTAATCTAACAAAATTATCAGAACTTTTTTGTCACTCTGTATATATGTATATAAACAAATTTTAAATGAGAATTCATAGGCCTAAACTAGGATTCCAGCATTCAGTACTGCTGGTCGTAATAGTAGATCTGGTAGACTTAAACTAGTATTTCGAATACCTGGTCTGAGTCTAAACATGTCAAAAGGGGACATAAGTAGACTTTTTAGAACCAAACCAGACTATCAAATTTCCATAGAAACCATGCTTTCAAATCCTAGTTTGATTCTGTTAAGTCTACTTAGACAACAATTAGATTCTGAGGTTTTGTAGACTCAAACCAGGCGTTCGATTTCGACTCGGGATGAATCTGGAATGGATGGAAAATTGCAAGTATTGAAATCTTGTATGGATCTTGGTTTGATTGCGAGAAGGATGATGAGGAGAGGTCAGAATAAGGTAAGAATCGTTTTTTTTTAACAACTTGCAGGGGTCTCGACCTTCGGTTCTTTTATTTTTAGAAAAAAATTCAAAACAACTAGGGAATTCTCGGCTTTACTTTTTTGGTTTTTTCTTTCTCCATTGTAATTTAGATGACAAAAACCTTGTGCCTGACCTATTCTGATTGAGATAAGTAAAGAAATTAATTAAATAGAGTTGAAAATATAAAAAATAATTTTATCGAAAATAGTTTGTTTTTAAAAATATTGAACGATAAAGGAGCTAACTTCATGTTGTATTAAAAGTTAAAGTATTCACTGACTTTTTTTTTTAGTAGAAAGGCTCGAGTTTGCTACTCTTATTAAGAACATCTTTGGGTCCGCGGGCCCCCGATGGAGGCCCGTGTCTTTTGGTAAATAGTAGGTTCTGTTTTAAATAAAAAATATCCATCCAGAATATTTTAAAGAAGTTGCAGGGATCCCTTGTCCGAGAGCCGCCGGAGGCGGCTCGAGACCTTCGGTTAATTAAGGTCGGTTCTGTTTTAGATTAAAAAATATCCATCCAGAATATTTTAAAGAAGTTGCAGGGATCCCTTGTCCGAGAGCCGCCGGAGGCGGCTCGAGACCTTCGGTTAATTAAGGTCGGTTCTGTTTTAGATTAAAAAATATTCATCCAGAATATTTTAAAGAAGTTGCAGGGATCCCTTGTCCGAGAGCCGCCGGAGGCGGCTCGAGACCTTCGGTTTTAAGTTCGGTTCTTTTATTTTTAGAAAAAAATTCAAAACAACTAAGGAATTCTCGGCTTCGGTTCGGTTCGGTTTGGTTCGGCTCGGCTCAGTTCGGTTCGAAACTATCCAGTTAGAAGCGATTCGGTAGCTTTTAAAAAAAAATTTTCGGGCCCGAAGGGACCGAAAATTTATTTTTAAGGGCTACCGAATAGCTTCTAACTGGATGGTTTCGAACCGAACTGAGACGAGCCGAACCGATCCGAAACCGAACCGAAGTCGACACTAGTGACAAAACAACTTCAGGGGTCACGACCTAATTGTTTCGGTCCTTCGGTTGCAGTTCGGTTTCCTTCGATTAAAAAAAAAATTTAAAAAACTAGGGAATTCTCGGTCTTAGTGACAAAACAAATAGCGCGCCTAAATGAAAAGAATGAAAGAATAATGAATGTTGAGCAGAGGCTGATTAAAAAAAAATTATTCTTTGTTTTTTTTTTCAATTATCAGCTGAAGTTAGCTCCTTTATCATTTATTATTAAAAAAAATAATAATAAACAATTTTCGATAAAATTATTTTTTATATTTTCAAATCTATTTAATTAATTTCTTTACTTATCTCAATCAGAATAGGTCATGCGCAAGGTTTTTGTCATCTAAATTACAATGGAGAAAGAAAAAACCCAAAAAAGTAAGTAAAAATATATATTGAAGAACGAAAGAATCATGAATGTTGAGCTAATGTCTAAAGAGTGAACTAGTCAGTCAGTGAGAGGGCTGGCACTTTATTCTAAAGATTAACCTTAATTTTTACCCGAGAGGATTAGAAGGTTCAAACCAGTACTTCCCGAGTCAAAATCGAACGCCTGGCTTGAACCTTTTAGTCCTCAATTGAAGACTGCAAGGTTCAAGCCAGGCGTTCAAGTACTGGTTTGAACCTTCTAATTCTCCTGGCAGGTTTAGTAGGCTCAAGCCAGGCTTTCAATTTTGACTCAAATACTGGTTTGAACCTTCTAATTCTCCTGGTAGGTTTAGTAGGCTTTAACCAAATTTTAATCCTATCAAATAACAAAGGAATTGAGGACTAAAAGGTTCAAACCAGGCGTTCAAGTACTGGTTTGAATCTTCTAATTCTCCTGGTAGAATCAGTAGGCTTTCACAAAATTGTAAATAAATAACATCCCATTAAATAACAAGGGAATTCAGGACTAAAAGGTTCAAACCAGGCGTTCGATTTCGACTCGGGAAGTCTCAAGTTTCTCGAAATATAAAACAAATAGAAACTTTGATAGGCCATATCTCGGTTAATATTGGGTCTGGAGATTCGTTTTATCAACTAAGTTTTAGCAAATTTAATGCTTTACAACTTTCTAATATATTATGGTGCACAAAATATGCTTAGTTTACGAGATATAAGCGAAAAACTGAAAAAAGTTTTTATTTTTACAAACCCCTGTACCAATTAAACAAAAGCAAACTTTAAAAGCTAAAAATAGAAATTTAATTGTTTTTTGGTGTCTAGAATCAGAATTCCAGCATTAAAACAGAAACCCAAAAAAAAAATCTTTTTTTGTTGACCAGTGTTATTGAGACAGATTGTTTTTTTTTGTATTTGCTTGAATTAATTACGATAATTTTTTTAATAAATCATTAATAGAATACTTTCTCTCTCTAATATATATATAGAGGTAAGAGAAAGTAATAATAACTTCGCTACACGTTCTACAAACGTAAATAAATAAATAACCAATTGCTGAGCGGAGCAAGTTCAAAAGACTCGTAATTATGTTCGACTTTTTTTTTATTCTGTTGAATTGTATGTGAGTGAGTGAGTGAGTGAGGGATGCATCTGTCTCGTTGACAAATTGGGCCCCGGGTGACAGGTGGGGTGGGTGGGGCACGCCCTTGGCAAGAGCGTTCGTTCGTTCGTTCGTTTCGAGCCCTGCAACATTAATTGATGCATTTCGTTCGACCCCTTTTTGGCCTTTCAACTTTCAACCCATGTATCGAAAAATATCTATCCATATAGGCTAGCTGGAGGGTGGCCTGAAAGGGCTCTTGTACTAGGGGGCGGGGGGGGGCGGGGGAGGATCTACCCTTTCCCTTCCTTGATTATTATCACTCGGAAATAGAAAACACTTCTATTCATTATTATACAAATAATTAGCCTTGTTGCGGCGATAAGACTACAACACTAATATAATACAAAAAGAAAATATCAACATCGAATTTTTTTTTTCGGCATACAATTGTGTGTCAAAGACCAAAAAATTCAAAATTGAGTTAAGCCCGGAATATTGTTTCAAATGCTATAATTAATAATATTTTTTATGAAATATGTCCTAAAAAAAATTTATATTTAATGTAAAAGCTTAAAATTATTTTTACAATATTTCAATGCAGGATTTTCATTTTCAAAAATGATTTATGTACCTAACACGTTGTTTTTTATGATGTTAACAACCAATAAAAACTTATTTAACCTATATTATATATTGGTTACCTTAAATAAACCAAAATCCTTCTTTTTTTTTTTGAAAAATGAGAAATGAATTCGTAGATGTCAAAATTTAATTTTTAGATATTATTCCTGATAATGAAAATGAGGATCAGAGCGATTTCGAAAAGACAACAAAATAAATAATATTAAGTCAATTTCATTATAAACTTTGATTTACTGTTGCCATGTTCACTTCCATTCAGGAATTAATTGATGAGAAAATTTTGTTATCACTTTGTATTTAATTTTAAAACATTAATACTATTTAAAATTTATTAATGTAATTTTGATAAAAAGTTTCTAAGCTATTAGTATTAAATATAACCATAAAAGAACTTTAATAATATCTTCGATTTAATTTTTGAATTATAACCTAAAATTATTTTATTTATTATCAAGAGACTTTGAAGCATTTTTACAAATATAATATTGGACTTGGAGAATTTTGCAAAAATAATTTTTTATATTTTATTGTTTATTCTCTAAATTAGTCGTATTTTTAGAGATAATTTATGAATATCTGCCATAATTACAGTATTTACTTGCACAATTGACAAAAAAAAAAATGATATATAATCTAATCAAAACAATTTAAATCAGAAAAATTTTAATGTTGATTTTCTCAAAACTCGATGTCTGGTCTTTGACACACATTTGCATAACAGGATCCATATATGGTTGATTAAAAAAAAAAATCGAAATCGATGTCCTTAATTTCCTCAGAGCAGGTTTGTCAATAATGAAATTTCTTTTTTTTTTTATAAAAACTACTGTACTAGATGTACCAAACAAATTTGTTTCTTATATGATAAGCAGAAAGGATATATCCAAGAAGTTACCCTAAAAATCATTCCCTCACTATAACCCAACTGCTAAATTCAAAGAGAATCATCAACCTAAATCGAAAAATTCATTACTAATTGTTTGCTATCTTATTTCTTACTTATATATGGACCCTGGTATGCAATTGTGTGTCAAGCGCCAGGTACCGAGATTTGAGAAAATCAACATTAAAGTTTTTCTGATTTAAATTGTTTTGATTAGATTATATATCATTTTTTTTTTGTCAATTTTGCAAGTAAATACTGCAATTATGGCAGATATTCATAAATTATCTCTAAAAATACGACTAATTTAGAGAATAAACAATAAAATATAAAAAATTATTTTTGCAAAATTCCCTAAGTCCAATATTATATTTGTAAAAATGCTTCAAAGTCTCTTGATAATAAATAAAATAATTTTAGGTTATAATTCAAAAATTAAAACGAAGATATTATTAAAGTTCTTTTATGGTTATATTTAATACTAATAGCTTAGAACTTTTCATCAAAATTACATTAATCAATTTTAAATAGTATTAATATTTTAAAATAAATACAAAATATTAACAAAATTTTCTCATCAATTAATTCCTGAATGGAAGTGAACATGGCAACAGTAAATCAAAGTTATAATGAAATTGTTATTTATTCTGTTGTCTTTTCGAAATCGCACTGATCCTCATCTTCATTATCAGGAATAATATCAAAAAATTAAATTTCGACATCTACGAATTCCATGCCATGGAAATCCTTTAATAAGAGAGATTCAATTTTAACCTTTTTTCCTT